>JADBJO010010357.1:54589-62089 GCA_016801955.1 Conus betulinus
TTGTTTGTGACAGTCTGTTCGGAGCCTACAACTTGATCTCTTTTGTAATTATTTCCCTTGGAAATGAAGGCGTGGATTAGTTCGCAAAGGAGCAAGAGTTATTGTATGTGATTTTTAATTATTATCTACCGTTTCCTGCCTCGTTTCATATTTTCTTACAGGTTTAAAACCAAAATTAAGCAGAAGAAGCTATAGTATCAGATTTGAAGTAAAATTGAAACTGAACTATGAGAATATTGCTACTTAGGAAAAACAGAGCAAGAAAGAATGAAAAAAGAAAGATTCAGCAGGACTTAAATATGATCTATGGCTCCTATTGAGATTAGGTTCGCCAGCAACTTCGGCGAAATTGCTACAAAATACAACTTGTTAATAAAAGTGAAAACCAATCTCTCAAATTAAGATTTGCTAATCTCTCAAATTAAGATTTGCTTATCGTCCATTTCATAAACTAATCTCTCAAATTAAGATTTGCTTACCATCCATCTCACAAACTTTGAAATTTAGGTTTGCTTATCGTCCATTTCAACAAATTTGCTCGACGTATACCGATAATTAGTATATCTGACGAAAGTGTTTCCCAAGGTTTCGCGGAAGACCACAATTTATAAAAAAAAAAAACCGGGAGATAAGGTACAACGCGTTTCGATATCTCTGGTTTCATTTAATGTCAATGCAAATTACTGTGTACGACAGTATTAACGAAGGGTCACAATTAATACCACTTAAGAGCTAGTTGGGAACTGTAAACATACTATATTAAATATATATATTTTTTTTTTTTTAAATGTGCTTACGCAGGAAGTGCGACTGACATTTTCCATAATATTGTACACAAAATATGTCACCACGGTCGTAATGTGCAGATGGAGTACTTGACCGACATGTATTGAGAGGACGGCCAACACATACGAAATTCTCTGTGAACGTTCTGGTGGCAACGATTGTCTTGACAATAAGCCCTGTGCACGTTTCACACCATATTGAATAAAACTTTTCTGACAGAAACAATGTTAAAGATGGCAATGGGAGGCAGGTAGCGGTTGCCCGAATGTGCGGGCATCTCATCGAGACAGAGCGTTGGGCACGACGATCTCAGTTCTAATTCTCTGTGAGCGTGCGACTGTATGATAAAAAGTACAGGGATAGGTGTGACTGTGTTTCAGAGTGCAGTAGTAGATTTCTGACCTCGTCATCCCCCTCCCAACACCGTTTCCTGCTCTGGAAGGATGACTACGCTGTTGATCCAAACAGTTCAATGCACAACAGATAAATTGCTTCGTCATAAAGAACGACATCAATAGAAAACACGCGTCCTCTATCCCAAAATTACTTCGTTCCATTCGTTAGAGGGTCTGGGAACGAAACTTTAAAGTGTGTGTGTGAATCCTTTCATAGTCACATCTGATTTTTGTGAATTATCAGTAAAAGACACTATACTATATATAAATCGTACGTGTTTGACATATTGTAAAGGGTGGAGGTGGAGATAAGGAGGGTAGAAGGGAGTAGGAGATGGGAAGAGAGAGCGAGTTGACACATTAACTTCAACACCTAACACCAGCTCGTTGCTTTCCTCTCTCTTTTCATTTCAAATCATGGTTGGATCGAACTAACCATACCCACCACCGGCCTATTAAGACATAAAGAATAATAATCATAAACATGAGGTAATATCTAAAAACATATACAAAAAACATATCTTTGCAATCAATAACATAATCATATCATAATCATAACATTAACCAAAGGAAACTCCCGTTGCGAACAGCAGGATCAACAACATAATAATTTTATTACTATAACATAAAGAAAGGGGATCCCCGTTGTGAACGGCAGGATCAACAACATAATAATTTCATGTTATACCATTAACAATGGGACTCCCCGTTGCGAACGGCAGGAATTACATACAGTCAACAGGATGTATTATAATTTCATAGCGAAGAACAGTGTTATGAATGAACATCTATAAGCACACACACACAAAATGGAACTCCCTGTTGCGAACAGTAGGAGCAATGAACAATAAATGAAATTAATTAACACCTAATTTTCAGCAGCAGTTACACAATTGTATGGAAAAAATCATACGTGTAGTGTCCACACACATGATCAAACTCAGAAAAAGGACACATCTTGCACATGAACCAGCCAACTAAAGTTATCGTCCTTTCTCAGCACACACACCCACCTCAGGACAGTGCGTGCTACACGCTATGGCTCCACGTGTCACCTGTTAGGCTACACCCCGGCCCAACAATGGCAGTTTGCTTTTCGGCCCTGCAATGGACCCACGGGGGGGGGGGGGGGTGTAAATATACTGAACAAGTGAACACTCACAGACTAACAGTTGCAGCGACTGAATAAACAACTGACTGACCAGTGGCTACTCGCGTACAAAATAGGCAATGAACGCACAAGCGATCGAGCAGCATTCAAGTAATTAACCGCCTAATTACTCAGCCAAGCAACCACGTAACCCTTCAGTCGCTCAGATAATGAACAATCGAACAAACAGGTAAAACACTTGTTTGTAACATGTACCAGCCCAGACACACAGAGGAATAATCAAACTAGCCTCACTGGCTGTATCTTAATCATTTGCTCAGGCCGCCGTGCGGTTTTCATCATTGTGACTTAACCCTATCCGTCTCGCCAGCAAACAAGGGCGACGTTTATATGCCAGTGTCTAGTGTTCGAACACAAGGAACCTGCAGGGCGCGCGCGTTTAAACTGTATTCACTAATCACATAAAAGACAGCAACGTCTGTAATCTGTGTTTTCTGTCATCGATTTGCTGATTACTACTCAATAAAATCTGTGACAATACTGAATAACTGTTTTCTGACTCCATTCTTATTAAGCGCCAGCACCTGCCTAGTTACAAAGTTACCTGAATAATTGACTGGAAATTTGGTATATCACATTTCCAGTTGATAAGAAATTGGAGTTTGTACAATAAAAATGTAAGAACATAGAACTTTTAAATTTCATTTACTAAGTTGTTTCACGAAAGTAGTACTCTCTATCTGCCCTCACTCTAGGTAAAACATGGCCAAACCAAGGCAAAAAAAACCATCAACATACCTTTACATTCACAATCACCTGAATGACAGAACCAGCGTCACAGCCTTCCACCACACTGCTCAGTGAAGAAAATGATCTCAGAGCCAGAACGCTGGGAGTATATAGGCCTTCCATCCCCTTTGAACGAGATCTTTCGAGAAAGTCTTTTGTGGTCTTTTTTGAGTCACAATAGAACGACTACAAGGGTCTTAAGTGTTTAAACTCTGGCCCCAGCGGGGCTGCTCTTGACCAGACATTATATCTCCCAGGGCCCGACAACCCACGGGGCCGACCGCCATGTAAGTGGCTGGGTCTGGTGGAGTGCAGAGGAACTAGACCCTTCAGACTCTGTACCTAGGGCAAAATCCAGCATCCCACCTGAAGATGTTTGAGTTCTAAAATCTCAAGTCCACCTCAGCAAAGGCAACACCAACCACGACTCCACTGTCTCCCAGGGCTGTCCCCCCGGCCTATACTCAGTCTCCCAGACCAAACCATCCAGACCAGCCATGGTCAAAGGGAGGCTCTCAAGAGCTCCTCAGTAAAGGCGACACCAATTACGATGTGGCAGAAGTCCAATGGCTGTCTCTTCAAAACCAGTCTGCCCAGACCAGCTGTTGGCAAACTGTCTGCTGACTGACCAGCCTCTTAACTGGCATTCCAGCCTACCAGCTAGGTTGCCCCTCACTGCGATTCTATCCCACGTTTAAGGGGTTAACCACTACAACTCTCTGTTCTCAAAGGCTGGGCAGAATCGTACCCTTTACAATATCATTATCGTTAATTTCTCCATCATTATCATTTGGCGCCCAATGGAGAAGAAAAGTTGTTCTTTCTTCACGTTCACCTTTGCAAAGATTCTTCTCTCTCTCTCTCTCTCTCTCTCTCTCTCTCTCTCTCTCTCTCTCTCTCTCTCTCTCTCTCTCTCTCTCTCTCTCTCTCTCTCCTCTCTCTCTCTCTTCACTTTGCTATGTTCGTAATAATTAATTGCGTCTGTCTCTCTCGTTAAGAAAATAGCTTTTAATGCATGGTCTTTCTCAACGATTACTTCCCTTGGCAAAACATTTTTTTTCTTCTTCTTGGATTCATAATCTGGTTGAAAGGGTGGATCCAAGGTCTGACCTTTGATCCTCTCTCTCTCTCTCTCTCTCTCTCTCTCTCTCTCTCTCTCTCTCTCTCTCCTGCTATTTTCGTAATTTTAATTGCGTAATATCTCCTATTGCTACAAGAAAGGTATTCATATGTGATGACAGATTTAGGAAAAAAAACAAACAAAACTTGATTTTTTGTGTCTATAAGACTAAGTGAGGTATCATTCATACAAGAGCAGCGCTTACAATCTTTCTTATTCTGCCTTTCTTTGTGTGTAAGGTAAGGCGAAGTAATGTGTTCCTTATAGCCCAGCCGACCGCAAAGGGCCATATCAGGGCAGTCACCACGTTAAAATCAACTTACAAGTCATCAAAAAAAAAGTAATGATAATAAATTTACACATCTCTTTTAAGTACATCTTCTAAAAACGCACCCGACACTTTGTTAGAAAATCTTGTGTGTGTGTGTGTGTGTGTGTGTGTGTGTGTGTGTGTGTGTGTGTGTGTGTGTGTGTGTGTGCGCGCGCGCGCGCGCGCGCGCGCATATGCATGCATGCGTACGTTGCTGCATATATTTGTGCCTTCTATAATTCTTTTGTAGTTATTTCTTTTTCCGTGGCCCAGCTCATATCTGCACGTCTCTCATCCACAGTGTGGTGGTCTGAAGCTAGCCATAAGTTAAAACAGAAAAATAGTAACGACAAGAAATGTAAGAAAAAACGGAGAAAGGTACTGGCAAGAATCTATATCGTCCTCCCTTTAATTCAGTTCACGGGGAGAAAACTCTACTTTTTTACAGCAAGGGAAGGAGTTAGAAGTTCTGAATCGATAAAAATTGCTTCCCCTGTCCGAAAACGTTCAACTTTTTTTTTCAGTAAAAGTTTTTTTTTTGTAATGAATTCGCTGAGTGATCATGCATTCTCGTTAGATCAACTCCAAGCATTAGTGGCATTGTGGTCGCGGGCCATATATTTCACCCCTTTTACTACGTGTGGTTAAAAATGAACTCTGTAGTGTTTGTGCAATCTTTGCTGACACAGCGCGCAGAAAAGAAAGGAAAAAGAAAAATGACAGTGAGGTGACTGCAGGCGGAAGCAGACACCAAACCTCACACACAAATGGCTGTTCCCTACGTTGGGCAAGAAGAAAAAAAAAGACAGGGGCAAACAAATGACAAAACAAAAAACACGACACGTTTCGAGACCTCTTTGGCCTTCTTCTTCAGCCAAGATTTAACCGACACTTGGGACAATTGGAAACAAGAGAACGAGAAATCAGTCAATTCTCTTCTTGTAACTATCGGGCGCAAAAAATCTATCTATTTAAGTCAGTTCACGCATAGAAATATTAGTTTTGACTACCAAGGGAAGGAATTAGAAGTTCTGATTCGAAATAATGACTTCCCTTGTCTGAAAATGATCAGCATTTGTTTGAATAGAAAAGTTTTCTTTTTGTTGTTTGTAATGAATTCACTGATTTGGCGCAAAAGAAATCTATCAAAATATTAGTTTTATACCACTAAGGGAATATATAAGAAGTTGTGAATCGAAAGAGTTAAAATTTCATATTTGTTGAATTTTGGTCTGTCTGCAATTGATATCTGCATTAACCACACACACACACACACACACACACACACACACACACACACACACACACAGTGTTGCATGACAACCTTCCAACTCAAAATGGACACTCTTAAACGCCGTCTGTTTCAATCCCCAGGGTACACCATTGCAGACAACGGAGTATGCCGGCGATTCAATGGAAACTCCTAGGCCAAACAGATACGTTTAAAAATGAGTTTCAGACATCCAGAGACCAAGAAACCAACCAGGTGTACCGTGCATAGACTGAGCTATGTACTGGTTCAGGGGGCAGGGTGCATTCCCACCCCCAGATGTGGATGCGTCCCACCTCTGCCACAGTGACACGTGCATACTGCCAGACCACATTAGTCTGGAGCCCAGTACAATCAACTGTCAGAGAAAAACCCTGTGTAGCAGAGGGTCATTGCTCAGGTCACGGCCTGTACCCCCAATGCCTTCTCCACCTCCAACTGTAAAGGGGATCAGGAGCCAGCACAGGCGTTGTGCTCACACTGACGTCACTACTGTCATACCATCATGCAGGGGCGGGGCAGGGAGGGAAGGAGTCGGGGGAGGGACTGCAGGCGGAAATGGAAACCTAGTTCCAAGAGAAATGACTATGCCACGGACAAACCAATGACAAGACAAACACGACGCCTTTCCAGACCTCTTGTGTCTTCTTCCGCAGGCAACATGAAACACCTTTTTTGACCATTCAACACGAAGAACGAGCCATCACTCTCTTTTTTTCGTTCTCATGATTGATTGGGCAAGAGCTACTCTACTTCTTCGTATGCGTCGTGTTTTTTTGTCATGTCATTTGTTTGTTTCGTTCGCTGAGCGACATAGTCCTTTTATTTTTGTTGAATTGTTTTGAAAGAAAAGGTTGATTCAATCCACAAAGAGCGATTCCAATGAAGATATTCCTGAACAACCCCAACCTAATTATTGCCCTTTGTTTCTTGCAGGAATTACTGCCCTTTGCTTTGTTTCAAGGTTTCTGTAATTGTTTTTTCTCAGCACCGATTCGCTCTGTGTGCACAAAGAGGACTACAAATGGAGTGAACATACATCCGATTGTGTTGATTTAGAGAGAATGAGTATGGACAATAAATATGATGAGAGGAGCCGGGGAGGTTTGTCAAAAAGAGGAACGACTTAGTTCCGTTGAACCTATTTTTGTTAAGGTGGTGGCTGACATTGTTACTGTGGAGGTTGCTGTTGCTGTTGTTACGTGTCATCGTTCTGCGCATTCCTCGCCACACTGCTCATTAATGACGCTCTCCCATACACAAACACACTCTAGTTTATTTAGAAACAGGCTTAGCCAACAAATCCACAGGGAGCAATGTGTTTCAGAGAGAACTAATATCAACAGGAACAACAGACAAATAAAATCAGCAAGTGAAGGTCTATGTAGCCAGTGTGCTCAAATGGGCACCTTCTCGGGGTGACTCTCAGCAGATGAAATGGTCTGTTCGGGAGTTACCTTTCCCCTTACCTCCCCTGATTGATTAATCTTGGATTGGTCCACATCAACTCTTTCAAATGGAAATGCCTCAGAACATACATAGTTATTATGTCCATATCTCTGAAGTCATACAAATGAATTTATTTTATTTCTCACAACTGTGTTGGACCGAGAAGCCCATATTTTCTCAACTGAATTGGTATTTTGCACGATCGATTTTGGCGCCATTTTTTAACCTTTGCCTGCCAGTTGAAATGGTTTGTCAGGAGTTACCTTCCCC
>JADBJO010010357.1:72089-73568 GCA_016801955.1 Conus betulinus
CAGCATCATGTCGTAGGCTTGCCTGCTCAGTCTAGCTACTGGTAATCGTATTACTTTACACCAGTATCTAACACACTTTACAATACATCTGATGTACAACGGGTTATTCCTGTTTCACCGTAAGCTGTTTTATTGGATGAATGAATCGGGATATTCAGAAACCGTTTGATTCCATAAGTGTGCACTCTTTCTATTTTTAGACTATTTTCAAGTCCCCATATTTCAGCACCATATGTAAAAACGGTTTCAATCTGGGTATGAAATAGTTTCCAAAATATGTGTGGATCAGTAGTATTTATTTTCTTTATGTTATCAAAATTTCTATCACTCCTTTTTGCCTTTTCTACTTGTTTCACACCAAGCTAAATTCCAACTTAATTTTGTTGTAAAAAACATACCTAAGTATTTGTATTGGTAACTTTAATTTCAGGATTACCAAACCACCAAACTGCATTCCTAGCTAAATATCCCCTTTTACGAAACACAATAATGTTGGTTTTATTAAGGTTTACTGTCAACTGTAGTTTATCAGCTCCCTGTTTCAAAACATTCAGTTTGGTTTTGCAGTCCTATTGCTGTACTAGACAACAGAATTACATCATCAGCAAACAGCATCATAAAAATCTCCACAGCACCTGGAATAATCTGAATACCATGCTTACCGTTTCTTGAGAGTTCTATAGCAAGCTTATTTGAATAAAAAGAAAACAACCGTGGGCTTAAAAGACAGCCTGCTTGACTCACGTGTAATTGAAAAAATCAGAATAAACACATTTTTCACGCACACATGCCAAGACAGAGTCGTACATTCCACGTAATTTTTTCTTGAAATTCATCTGCCAAAATATTGCCATAGCATATATTAGCAAAATCTGCTCTCCACACCAATTTTTTTTAATAATGCGGTTGCATCTGTTTGGCACATTGTTTTCTTATCACATAAACAGTTAAAGTTCACTTTGACAGGCATATGATCTGACTCAATCCTTTCACATACTCTCAACTCGCAAACTTCGCACATAAAGGCGTACAATTCACAAGACATCAAATAGTAATCGTTTACACTGCATCCCACTGTCTGCCACATATGTGTAGCGACCACTTAGGTCGCCATAACACACACCATTTAGAATACATAAATTCAAAGCAGTACACATATTCAACAACAATATGCCATAATTGTTCAATGGTTTGTCTTCAGAGCATCTGTCAACACTGGGTGGGTGGCTGGACAGCCTGCCATTCAAAACATCACTATCGCAGTTTTCCTGACAATGATGAGACAAATTTGAAGTTCTACTATTCAGATCCCCCACAGTAAGACATACATATCACAATGAGTCAACAAGCAGTCGGTGACATATTCTTGAAGTAACGCAATACCATGTTCACAGTCAAAATAAGCATGATATGGAGACCCCTCAGGGGGACCATAACAAAATACACACATAACATCTGTAACAGAACCAAACAATGATT
>JADBJO010010358.1:0-27500 GCA_016801955.1 Conus betulinus
ACACCGGGAAGAAATTAGTGACGTAAAGGTCAAAAGGCAAAATACACTCTCAAAATCACGTGTCAAGTACCGCAGATGTCCATACACAATGGTAAACACACAGATGTGATACACAGTGGTAAGCAGACAGATGTGGTAAACAGTGGTAAACAGACAGATGCAGATGTGGTACACAATGGTAAACAGACAAATGTGGTACACAGTGGTAAACAGACAGTTGCAAATGTGGTACACAACGATAAACTGACAGATGTGGAACACAATGGTAAATAGACAGATGTGGAACACAATGGTATACAGACAGAAGTGGTATACAGTGGAAACAGACAGATGTGGTACACAAATGGAAAACAGGCAGATATGGTGCACAATGGTAAACAGACAGATGCAGATGTGGAACACAATGGTAAACAGACAGACGTGGGTACACAATGGTAAACAGACAGATGTGGTACATGATGTAAACAGACAGATGTGGAACACAATGGTATAAAGACAGATGCAGATGTGGTACACAATGGCAAACAGACAGATGTGGTACACAATGGTAAACAGACAGATGTGGTACATGATGGTAAACAGACAGATGTGGAACACAATGGTATAAAGACAAATGCAGATGTGGTACACAATGGTAAACACGCCGATGTATTAAAACAATGGTAAACAGACAGATGTGGAACACAATGGTAAACAGACAGATGTAGTACACAATGGACAGACAGGTGTGGTACACAATGGTAAACAGACAGATGTAGTGCACAATGGTAAACAGACAGGTGTTGTACACAATGGAAAACAGATAGATGTAGTACACAATAGTAAACAGACATATATGGTACACAATGGTAAAGAGACAAGTCTGTTTCAGACAATCACATCTTCTTCAGTCGTTTCCCACAGCAGACACCAAAGGCACAAAGAAGTTCTCCCTTGACATCCATCAGCACCACCATGACCCCAAAGATTAGCATAATGCACAGCAACATAGGGCAGCGTACACCATCAAACACACGAGCTCTCCATCCCTATTCTCCCCCGTCTCTTTATAGAAACCCCGTGAGAATCAACCCGCGAACTCCAAACCCGGAATCCGCTAGACTAGCCACTGCAGCACAGCGGATGGTTTGCCAAGTAAACCCGGAATCCGCGAGACTAACCACTGTAGCACAGCGGATGGTTTGCCAAGTAAACCCGGTATTGCTCTAGACAAACCACTGCAGCACAGCGGATGGTTTGCCAGGTAAACCCGGAATCCGCGAGACTAACCACTGTAGCACAGCGGATGGTTTGCCAAATACATTTGATATTGATTGACCGTGTCTAAGCCCAATGTGTTTCCAAGGCAGAAAGAAAAGAAGAGAGAATCAATACACAAGATCGAGAAATGACAAAAAGGCACAACTGTACCATGTCTCAATGCCAGACAGTCTTTCACTGTTAATAACGATGAAACAACTGTACCATGTCTACATGCCAGACAGTATTTCACTGTTAATAACATTAAAACAACTGTACCATGTCTACATGCCAGACAGCATTTCACTGTTAATAACGATGAAACAACTGTACCATGTCTACATGCCAGACAGCATTTCACTGTTAATAACGATGAAACAACTGTACCATGTCTACATGCCAGACAGTATTTCACTGTTAATAACATTAAAACAACTGTACCATGTCTACATGCCAGACAGTATTTCACTGTTAATAACGATGAAACAACTGTACCATGTCTACATGCCAGACAGTACTTCACTGTTAATAACAATGAAACAAATCGCAAACCAGTCAACGCAACAAGCAAGATGGTTAGTATCATGTATACACAAACACAGAAAAAAGTGCAAAAATAAAGGTAAGGTCAGGTAATGGTGCTTATAGCCCAGCGGCCCGCAAAGGGCTATATCGGAGCTGTCACCGCGTTAAAGTCAACTCACGAGTCATTCATTCACACAATCTTTTAAATCCTTCTAAAAACACAATCCTTTAAATCATTCTAAAAAACACAATCCCTTAAACCCTTCTAAAACATAATCCTTTAAATTCTTCTAAAAACACAATCCTTTCTAAATGTATGATACCCTGGGCATCTAAAAACTAAGTGTTCCTCGTCCTCAATTTCTTTCCAGCAGGCTGGACACATCAAATCACTTTCCGCCTGTATGAACCATCTTTTTCTGGTTTTTTAAACTCCAGGCTTCTCGTTCGAACTCGAGCGAACACATCTATGAAACGTTTATAAGTAATTGTATTATGAGATAAAATATCTTTGAATGAGTGATAGAACTCATACTTGTCACTTTCTTCCAAGTTACAATGCCAATACTGCATATGGCACGCAATCAACCTATCTTTAAACTCTGCCAAAAAAACTGACGTCGTCACCAACCATCTGAATCATCCATGCAATGCTAAATCCATTTGCGGATAGAAGACTCCATTTCAAATGCCCAATTCTGACGACCTAATTGTAATTGAGTTAGTGCCATGCAATATGTCTGTTTATTTACCCTTGTCATTGGTCATTTCAATAGTCGCAACCAATATTTCAAACATTTGACAACAGTTCTAATACATAAACGAAGTCGACCAGTTTTTTCACTCTGACATATTTATTAGAGGTATGTAAAGGGACATGCAGGAACCGTTTGATAGCAAAGTTATGTACAGTTTGCATTTGCTCATTACGTGTGTGTGTGTGTGTGTGTGTGTGTGTGGTGTGTGTGTGTGTGTGTGTGTGTGTGTGTGTGTGTGTGTGTGTGTGTGTGTGTGTGAGAGAGAGAGAGAGAGAGAGAGAGAGAGAGAGAGAGAGAGAGAGAGTATTGCCACATCAGGGTCTCTGTCTATCTGTTCCCAATTCGATTGGTTTTTGTAATGCTACGTTCAGTGTTGGATTCCTTCACTGTGACTTTTCCCCATCTCCCTCATCTCTATCAACGTCTTATCTTTAGCCAAATTGCATCATAAGAAACGGTATGTCTTAAAACTCTACCCCTCCGCCTCCTCTCTCTCTCCTCCTCCCGCCTCCCCTCTCTCTCTCCTCCATATTCCTCTCTTGCAGCACAAATACACATCTTGTCAGATCATTTTCACTGAGAACCAGCAAACATTTCTGCGGCACATGCAGTTGTCATGAAACGCTTGTTCACTTAGAGCGAGGTCTCCTTGGTAGACCCCATGTTGACTGGGCGTCGAGTTTTTGGAGGCTTGTCTTGCTCGGGCGCCGAGGTGCTGTCAGCCCTGCGGAACGTGTTCTGGCAGAAGGTTCGCACGGCAGGCTCGCGGGCCGTGTACAGCACAAAGATGAACAATCCCTGGAAGGCGGTGGTGCAAGTGAACAAGTACTGGAAGACCACTCGAGCATCCTCCAGAGCGAAGAAGGCAAAGACCCAGCTGAGACCTGGAGGAAAGAGAGAAGACAGAGAGTTAACCAGAAACCAGGGGCACTGGTACGTCCAGCTGGGACCTGGAGGGAAGAGAGAAGACGGAAAGTTAATCTAGACACCAGGGGCACTGGCAGGTCCAGCTGAGACCTGCAGGAAAGGCAGAATACAGAGAGTTCATTCAGACACCAGGGGCACTGGTAGGATCAGCTGAGACCTGCAGGAAAGACAGAATACAGAGAGTTCATTCAGACACCAGGGGCACTGGTAGGATCAGCTGAGACCTGCAGGAAAGACAGAATACAGAGAGTTCATTCAGACACCAGGGGCACTGGTAGGATCAGCTGAGACCTGCAGGAAAGACAGAATACAGAGAGTTCATTCAGACACCAGGGGGCACTGGTAGGATCAGCTGAGGCCTGCAGGGAAGACAGAATACAGAGAGTTCATTCAGACACCAGGGGCACTGGCAGGTCCAGCTGAGGCCTGCAGGAAAGACAGAATACAGAGAGTTCATTCAAACACCAGGGGCACTGGTAGGATCAGCTGAGGCCTGCAGGAAAGAGAGAAGACAGAGAGTTCATTCAGACACCAGGGGCACTGGCAGGTCCAGCTGGAGGAGAGGGAGGACGAAGGGTTAATTCAGACACCAGGAGGATTGGCGTACCCATTGAAGAGAGAGAGAGAGAGAGAGAGAGAGAGAGAGAGAGAGAGAGAGAGAGAGAGAGAGAGAGAGAGAACACAATTGAACACAATTTTAATGTTTCAGGCCTCCGGCCTATAACAATGTGAGGTGCAGTGCACACATAACGGAAAAAAGGAGAAATGATAACAAAATATATATTTTTCGATGTACTAATAATGCTTCTTTATGAGGGTAACTGATTATTCATGCTGTATGAGATATGAGTTGTTCTCTTTTTTTTCAAAGCATAATAAATGTACATAGCAATATATCTTGCAATATGCACATTTTCGTTTGCAAGTAATTGTTTTAGTTCAATAGAGTTCACGTTCTGAAATTGTCTGTGTTTCAGTATGTATTTTTCTCTGAAAGGCATATAAGCATTGCATCTTAATAGAAAGTGAAGTTCGGACTCAAGTTGGTTACAAAAAGGACATGCTTTGATAGTTTCTTTGTATCTGCTATTTACATTCAGGTCGTTTAACCCAAGACGAAAATTTGGTGAAAACACATTTTTAAATTTGTTAAACCGTTAAATAGGTCAGATACGGTTCTGGTTGTAAAACAGACTTAAATGAACAATAGGTGTTGAAGCGATCACTTGAATTTAATTTGCTAACCCAGTCTTGCTGAAAACAGTCTACCATCTTTTTGCCTAAAAATCTAGAGAGAGAGAGAGAGAGAGAGAGAGAGAGAGAGAGAGAGAGAGAGAGAGAGAGAAGAGAGAGAGAGAAAGAGAGAGAGAGAGGGGGGGGGGAGAGAGAGAAGACAGACAGACAGACAGACAGAGGCAGAGAGAGGGGGGAACCTACCCTGCACCACAAAGCAGCTGATGGAGGCACGGACACTGATCTCAGAGTAACTACGCCCACCGGCGCCGATGTTGGACCGACGACAGATGCTGACCTACCACCAACACGTAGATGACAAGGTTGATGCAGACGATGATGGCGATAGGAGCCAGGAAAGCGTAGTAAAATGCTGTAAGTGACATCCAGCAACTGAAAAAAGAAAAAGAACATGGTAGGTTGTTTCTCCAGTATACCTGGCATTGGAAGAGAAAACACCTTACAATGCAGAATGTTTCCTAAACATCCAGCTACTAAACATTCAAACACACACACACACACACACACACACACACACACACACACACACACACACACACACACACACACACACACGCACATGCACGCACGCACGCACGCAGAGAGAGAGAGAGAGAGAGAGAGAGAGAGAGAGAGAGAGAGAGAGAGACAGACAGACAGACAGACAGACAGACAGACAGACAGAGAAACAGAATAAGACAAGAAGTTTATCAAACATCCAACTACTGCACAAAAAAACCGCACAAGGAGGATGTTTGTTTTCAACATTCAACAACTGAACACACAACAAGGTAGGATGTTTTCTCCAACATTCAACAACTGAACACACAACAAGATAGGATGTTTCTCCAACATTCAACAACTGAAAGAAGTTACAAGAAAAAACAAGGCAGGTTCTTTTTTTAATATCCAGCAATTAAAGAAAATTAGCGCATAACAGGACAGGTTGCTTCTTCAAAATCCGGCAACGACAGAAAAGACTGACAGAACAAGACGGGTTGCGTCTCCACTATCCAGCAACCAAAGACAGATATATCACAGAATGAAACAGGTTGTTTCTTCAACATTCAGCGACTAAAGAAAGTTTCCACAGAAGAAGACAGTTTGTTTTTTTATTATCGACAAACTGAAGAACGCTACCACAGGACAAGACAGGGCTGTTTCCTTGATATCCAACATCTGAAGAAAATCACCACAGAGTAAGACAGGATGTTATCATATTTAGCCACTGAAGAAAATTACCACAGAATAAAAGAGGCTGTTTTTTCCCCAATATCCAACAACTAAAAAGCATTACTTCATAACAAGACAGGTTGATTTTTATTTCTGTGACGTTTCATAGCTGAATAAAATCACCACAGAATGAAAGAAGACATAACGTATTTCCAGCATCCAGCCTGGAAAATAGAACAGAACAGAGGGTGTTTGCCTCACCAACTGTACTGACATTATTGTGCTCTTACTTTCCATTATTTCCATAAAACTCTGGCTGGTCACCAACATTATTGCATTGCCCCTTTAAATGTTCACCTTTTGTACACACTGTCTACTTACAATGGTGTCCTATGCGTTCACGTTCTGTGTACTTTTCCAGATAACGCGCCAACATAGTTGATTTCCTATCATACTGGCCTCTCACATAATCTGTTTCCAGAGGTCAACTCAAAAGCAATATCTTATTATTCTCACTGATTATTCTGAAGATGTACCCAATACTGATTCCTTTCATGCACCATTGTCGTGATGGGTAGACAAGATGAAACGGCACCACATAAATGCATATACTCTCTCAATACAACGTTACGACCCATCACAGTGAAATAAGATACACACAATGAAGTACAATACACCAACATACTGATATTGACGACATTGACACTAAATTGAAATACATCACAACAATAAACACCAATACATCAACATGATGAAGTGCAATACACTAACAGCAAAATACAAAATACCAGCACTGTGAAGTTCGTGACACCAATACGACGAAGCACAGTACACCAGTGCAGTAAACTGCGGTACACTGACATACTTAAAGTAGGACGCTAACACACACTGAAGTACACTACACCACGGCAATAAAATACAACACACCAACACCAGAAAACAAAAACACACCAACACAAGGAAGTGCAACACATCAACCGAATGTTCAAAATACATCAACATAATAAAATACAATACATCAACACAATGAAATACGGTTCATCAACACAGTCAAGTATAATACATCATAAATGAACTACAATACACCAATGCAATCAAGTATAATACATCAACGTAATTAAATAAAACACATCAACACAATTAAATACAATGCACAAACACAATAAAGACAACATATTAACACAATTAAATAAAATACATTAACACAATGAAGTACAATACATTAACAAAATGCAGCACAATATATCAACACAATGACGTGCAGCACAGTTAAGTAACAAACAGTAACACAACGAGCAAGAAATACACCAACACAGTGTTGTACAATATACTAACGCAATAAAGTACAACACATCAACATAAGAAAGGGCAATAATCTGCACAATGAATTACAATACATCAACAAAATGAACTACAGTCTACCAACACAAGAATATACAATACATCAACACAGTGAAGTGCAGTACATCAGCACAATAATGTACAGTACTCCCCAGAAACGAGATGTAATAAATCAACACAATGAAGTACAATATACCAATGGAATAATATACAATACATCAATACAATGAAGTACAATATATCAACACAATGAAGTACAATACACCAACACAATGACGTATTATAAATCAACACTATGCAGTACAATATACCAACGCCGAAATATACAATACATCAACACCATGAAGTGCAATTCACCAACACAATGAAGTACAATAAATCAACACAATGCAGTACTATGTACCAACGCAGTAATGTGCGATACATCAACACAATGAAGTACAACACACCAACAGAAAAAAATACAACAATACAATACAATACAATACAATACATATACAACACGTTAAGTACAAATCACCGACGCAATGAAATACAAACACACGAGCATACATACCTACACTAGATCAACACAGTTAAGGCCAATACATGAACACTATGAAGGGCAACAGAGCGAAGTGCAGTGCTGACGCTGAAAACAGTAACAGACAACAATGATGATCCACACACCAACATAGCACCCTGACTATCTGTCAACACACCAACATAGCACCCTGACTATCTGTCAACACACCACCATAACACCCTGACTATCTGTCAACACACCAACATAACACCCTGACTATCTGTCAACACACCAACATAACACCCTTACTATCTGTCAACACACCAACATAACACCCTTACTATCTGTCAACACACCAACATAACATCCTTACTATCTGTCAGCACACCAACATAACACCCTGAATGTCTGTCAACACACACCAACATAACACCCTGAATGTCTGTCAACACACCAACATAACACCCTTACTATCTGTCAACACACCAACATAACACCCTTACTATCTGTCAACACACACCAACATAACACCCTTACTATCTGTCAACACACCAACATAACACCCTGACTGTCTGTCAACACACCAACATCATACCCTGACTATCTGTCAACACACCAACATAACACCCTTACTATCTGTCAACACACCAACATAACACCCTGACTGTCTGTCAACACACCAACATAACACCCTGACTATCTGTCAACACACCAACATAACACACCTGAATGTCTGTCAACACACCAACATAACACCCTTAATATCCGTCAACACACCAACATAACACCCTTACTATCTGTCAACACACCAACATAACACCCTTACTATCTGTCAACACACCAACATAATACCCTTACTATCTGTCAACACAACAACATAATACCTTTACTATCTGTCAACACACCAACATCATACCCTTACTATCTGTCAACACACCAACATAACACCCTGACTGTCTGTCAACACACCAACATAACACCCTGACTATCTGTCAACACACCAACATAAACCTGAATGTCTGTCAACACACCAACATAACACCCTGACTGTCTGTCAACACACCAACATAACACCCTGACTATCTGTCAACACACCAACATAACACCCTGAATGTCTGTCAACACACCAACATAACACCCTTAATATCCGTCAACACACACCACATAACACCCTTACTATCTGTCAACACACCAACATAACACCCTTACTATCTGTCAACACACCAACATAATACCCTTACTATCTGTAAACACAACAACATAATACCTTTACTATCTGTCAACACACCAACATCATACCCTTACTATTTGTCAACACACCAACATAATACCCTTACTATCTGTCAACACACACAACATAACACCCTTACTATCTGTAAAAACACCAACATAACATCCTTACTATCTGTCAACACACCAACATAACACCCTTACTATCTGACAACACACCAACACAACACCCTGACTGTCTGTCAACACACCAACATAACACCCTGACTATCTGTCAACACACCAACATAACACCCTTACTATCTGTCAACACACCAACATAACACCCTGACTGTCTGTCAACACACCAACATAACACCCTGACTATCTGTCAACACACCAACATAACACCCTGAATGTCTGTCAACACACCAACATAACACCCTTAATATCCGTCAACACACCAACATAACACCCTTACTATCTGTCAACACACCAACATAACACCCTTACTATCTGTCAATACACCAACATAATACCCTTACTATCTGTCAACACACCACATAATACCCTTACTATCTGTCAACAACACACCACATCATACCCTTACTATTTGTCAACACACCAACATAATACCCTTACTATCTGTCAACACACCAACATAACACCCTTACTATCTGTCAAAACACACCAACATAACATCCTTACTATCTGTCAACACACCAACATAACATCCTTACTATCTGTCAACATACCAACATAACACCCTGACTATCTGTCAACACACCAACATAACACCCTTACTATCTGCCAACACACCAACATAACACCCTGACTATCTGTCAAAACACCAACATAACACCCTTACTATCTGTCAACACATCAACATAACACCCTTACTATCTGTCAACACACCAACATAACACCCTGACTATCTGTCAACACACCAACATAACACACTGACTGTCTGTCAACACACCATCATAACACCCTGACTATCTGTCAACACACCAACATAACACCTTACTATCTGTCAACACACCAACATAACACCCTTACTATCTGTCAACACACCAACATAACACCCTTACTATCTGTCAACACACCCACATAACACCCTTACTATCTGTCAACACACCAACATAACACCCTGACTATCTGTCAAAACACCAACATAACACCCTTACTATCTGTCAACACACATCAACATAACACCCTAACTATCTGTCAACACACCAACATAACACCCTTACTATCTGTCAACACACCAACATAACACACTGACTGTCTGTCAACACACCAACATAACACCCTTACTATCTGTCAACACACCAACAACATAACCCTTACTATCTCTGTCAACACCAACCAACATAACACCTTACTATCTGTCAACAAACCAACATAACACCCTTACTATCTGTCAACAACACCAACATAACACACTGACTATCTGTCAACACACCAACATAACACCCTTACTATCTGTCAACACACACACCAACATCAACACCAACATATCTTACTATCTGTCAACACACCAACATAACACCCTGACTATCTGTCAACACACCAACATAAACACCTTACTATCTGTCAACACACCAACATAACACCCTGACTATCTGTCAACACACCACACATAACACCCTTACTATCTGTCAACACACCAACATAACACCCTTACTATCTGTCAACACACCAACATAAACACACCTTACTATCTGTCAACACACCAACATAACACCCTTACTATCTGTCAACACACAACACACCAACATAACACCCTTACTATCTGTCAACACACCAACATAACACCCTTACTATCTGTCAACACACCAACATAACACCCTTACTATCTGTCAACACACCAACATAACACCCTTACTATCTGTCAACACACCAACATAACACCCTTACTATCTGTCAACACACCAACATAACACCCTTACTGTCTGTCAACACACCAACATAACACCCTTACTATATCTGTCACAACACACCAACATAACACCCTTACTATCTGTCAACACACAAAACAACACCCTTACTATCTGTCAACACACCAACATAACACCCTTACTATCTGTCAACACACCAACATAACACCCTTACTATCTGTCAACACACCACAACACAACACCCTGACTGTCTGTCAACACACCAACACATAACACCCTGACTATCTGTCAACACACCAACATAACACCCTTACTATCTGTCAACACACCAACATAACACCCTGACTGTCTGTCACACACACCAACATAACACCCTGACTATCTGTCAACACACCAACATAACACCCTGAATGTCTGTCAACACACCAACATAACACCCTTAATATCCGTCAACACACCAACATAACACCCTTACTATCTGTCAACACACCAACATAACACCCTTAGTATCTGTCAATACACCAACATAATACCCTTACTACCTGTCAACACACAACATAATACCTTTACTATCTGTCAACACACCAACATCATACCCTTACTATTTGTCAACACACCAACATAACACCCTTACTATTTGTCAACACACCAACATAACACCCTTACTATCTGTCAAAACACCAACATAACATCCTTACTATCTGTCAACACACCAACATAACATCCTTACTATCTGTCAACATACCAACATAACACCCTAACTATCTGTCAACACACCAACATAACACCCTTACTATCTGTCAACACACCAACATAACACCCTGACTATCTGTCAACACACCAACATAACACCCTTACTATCTGTCAACACACAACACATCACATAACACCCTAACTATCTGTCAACACACCAACATAACACCCTTACTATCTGTCAACACACCAACATAACACACTGACTGTCTGTCAACACACCAACATAACACCCTTACTATCTGTCAACACACCAACATAACAGCCTGACTATCTGTCAACACACCAACATAACACCCTTACTATCTGTCAACAAACCAACATAACACCCTTACTATCTGTCAACACACCAACATAACACCCTGACTATCTGTCAACACACCAACATAACACCCTTACTATCTGTCAACACACCAACATAACACCCTTACTATCTGTCAACACACCAACATAACACACCTGACTATCTGTCAACACACCAACATAACATCCTTACTATCTGTCAACACACCAACATAACACCCTTACTATCTCTTAACACACCCACATAACACCCTTACTATCTGTCAACAAACCAACATAACACCCTTACTATCTGTCAACACACCAACATAACACACTGACTATCTGTCAACACACCAACATAACATCCTTATTATCTGTCAACACACCAACATAACACCCTTACTATCTGTCAACACACCAACATAAACACCCTTACTATCTGTCAACACACCAACATAACACACTGACTATCTGTCAACACACCAACATAACACCCTTACTATCTGTCAACACACCAACATAACACCCTTACTATCTGTCAACACACCAACATAACACCCTTACTATCTGTCAACACACCAACATAACACCCTTACTATCTGTAAACACACCAACATAACATCCTTACTATCTGTCAACACACCAACATAACATCCTTACTATCTGTCAACACACCAACATAACATCCTTACTGTCTGTCAACACACCAACATAACACCCTTACTATCTGTCAACACACCAACATAACACCCTTACTATCTGTCAACACACCAACATAACACCCTTACTATCTGTCAAGACACCAACATAATACCCTTACTATCTGTCAACACACCAACATAACACCCTGACTATCTGTCAACACACCAACATAACACCCTTACTATCTGTCAACACACCAACATAACACCCTGACTATCTGTCAACATACCAACATAACACCCTTACTATCTGTCAACACACCAACATAAGACCCTTACTATCTGTCAACATACCAATAACACCCTTACTATCTGTCAACACACCAACATAACACCCTTACTATCTGTCAACACACCAACATACTAACACCCTTACTATCTGTCAACACACCAACATAACACCCTTACTATCTGTCAACACACCAACATAACACCCTTACTATCTGTCAACACACCAACATAAGACCCTTACTATCTGTCAACACACCAACATAACACCCTTACTATCTGTCAACACACCCAACATAAGACCCTTACTATCTGTCACACCGCCACGATACAGCTCCACGTCTAGCGCCGACACAACGATCACTGGAATGACTGGTAGACCTGCACACACACACACACACACACACACACACACACACACACACACACACACACACACACGTGCAGGCACACACATCTTTCACACTATAACACTGACACATCGCAGACTCCCCTCCTCTGAATAGATCAGAACCGCTGTTATGTAAAAGAAATGGCTTGGTCTAATTCGCACATCAAAGCCTCTCTCCAGTTAACATTTACAACTGTTGTTTTCAAATGCCTTGTTTCTGAAGCTGTATTGCACCTTGCAAAAACTTATACGCAAGCGATGGTTAAGAAAGCATTTTTGCTCTTTTAAATGATACACGTTATCATTATCCCTAAATGACAGGGGAGGATATTTTATGCGGAGTCCTGATTTGAACACATGTGCATTGTGGGCAACATGACGAATGACGTCACCACAACGCATGGTCTTCTTCTTCTTCTTTCTTTTAATGTCCACCTCCATCAATTTGAAGGTTGTGACATTTGGGGGGTCTCCGTAGCAGTGTCAGTGGAAATCTGCTGCCCGGAAGATCAGCTATACAGTGTTGATGGTGGGGGTTGGGCAGAAGGGGGAGAAAGGGGGATGGGGTGGGGGGGAGGGGGAGCAGTGGACACGGCCATGTTTAGGGGGAGACGGGAAATGGGCAGGGGAAGGTGGAGGTGGGAGAGGGGGGGGGAAAGGGCATCAGATCCGAGATTTGAAGCTTTCCACTGAGGATGATGATAATGCCTCAGATGGAAGGCATTTCCACTCGTTGATGGTCCGTGGGAAAAAAGAGTATTTCCTGTAGCTGGTTTTACAGGAAGGAAGGAGATAGGATGACTGGTGGGATTGTCGTGTAGGGAGGGGGGGGAGGGGGGGAGGGGGGGGGGGGCCCTCTAATGGGGTATTGATGGTGTCCTCTCCATGATGAGTTACTTCACACAGCAGATTCAGTCCTCAGGTAAATATGATGATTTGATAATTTCAGGAGCAATAACTTGGTGATTTAAACTCCGAACATACTGTAATGACTGTGAACAGTACCCCTCACAATGTTGGAGATAAAACGAATGTGTTGCATTGCTAAAACACAGAAACAGTTTCAAATCTTGTCAAAAAATCAGAGGCAGGAATGAAAATCATCTAAGCATGAAATTATTGCTGACTTAAAACCATTCTTTTACCATTTTCTTTCTTAGTGGGAGATTAATTTTATTGTTAGAGTGTCCAAAAACCCAACACACACACACACACACACACAACACACACACACACACACACACACACACACACACACACACACACACACCAAAAACAAGAGTAATGACTCTTTTCAAAATCAGGCAAGCGCATGTCACAGCAAGGCCTTAGACATGGAGATGGCATCGAAACAGGTCACCATGGGAGCAGGGCGTGAATGGCCACAGAATTTGTGACATTTATTTCAATGGTTATCAGTGAGAATGAGGATGATGAAAATGATGCAATGGTTTTCTGTTTTCTGGGACTGTCTGAGACTGAATGTAATCTACGCTTACTTTCAGAATATATCCCAGCGTCAACCGGACCCGAGAGAAAGAGCCACTTGAAGTGTTGGTCAGGAAATGTGACCAACATTCTTAGAGACACATTTCATTAAGTGGATGAAGCTGTGATCCTGTGGCAAAGTCAGCTCTGGGTAGGAGACCGTCGGGGCAGAAATATTCCACATGGCTCTGATGGGATGCGAATTCACGAGCTCCCAGAAGAAAGTCTGCAAGCCTAACTACTTCGCCACGGCAGCCGGTGCCCTTTCTTAAACTTTTGTATTACCATGTTTCTGTTTGCTGTTCTTTTTACCTTGACCCTTACTTCATTTCAGTTGACCCCATGTGATGTTGGTTAGTATGTGTCCTGTTCTTTCCCTGATCTTGAGGTTTTGCTTTGCCATGTCCACTGTCTCCTGAACTGGTCATTTTCTGCCGTCTGTGGCTTGGGCTTCACTGATCCGCTACCACTGTCTCCCGAGTCCCCGAGCATGATCAGTAAATAGCTTTCCCACTGTGTACATGTCTCTAAGATGTATATTCCTGCCTGTAGCATTCGTAGGGTGAATGGTCTTGGCTAGCCTTGACCTACGGGACGTACCCCAGGCGGACAGATCTGCTGTCAGCATGTACGGGGTGAAAAGTCGTTTTGTGACCTTGACTTACCACATGACTTACTGGCTACAAGGTCATGCCCTGGCTTTGATCCTACGACTCACCCCAGGCTGACAGCCTTTCATTTATCTTTAAGTGGATCAAAAGTCCTGTCCTCACACATTCAAGATTTTCCCCAAACCAAACAGGCACTGGTGTAATGGGAAAGTCCTTTCAGGCATAAGTGTAAAGGGGAAGTCCTTTCAGGCATAAGTGTAAAGGGGGAACCTTTCAGGCATAAGTGTAAAGGGGGGAACCTTTCAGGCCCAGTTGTAAAGGGGAACTTTCAGGCATAGTTGTAAAGGGGAAACATTTCACATAGTTGTAAACGGGAAACCTTTAAGGCATAGCTGTAAGGGGGAACCTTTCAGACAAAGGTGCAAAGGGGGAAACCCTTCACATAGTTGTAAACGGGGAAACCTTTCAGGCATAGCTGTAAGGGGGAAACCTTTCGGGCAAAGGTGTAAAGGGGGAAACCTTTCATGCATAGTTGTTAAGTGGGAAACCTTTCAAGCATAAGTGTAAAGGGGAAAACCCAAGCTTTAGAAGAAGCATAGTTTTAAAGGGGAACCTTTCAGGCATAGTAGTATAGGTGAAACCCATTCAGGCATAGCTGTAAAGGGGGAAAACTTTCAGGCATAACTGTACAGGTGAAATATCTTCAGGCATAGTTGTAAAGGGGAAATCTTTCAGGTATAAGTGTACAGGGCAAAGCTTTTAGCCATAGTTGTAAAGGGGGAAAGCTTTCAGGCATAGTTGTAAAGGGGGAAACCTTTCAGGCATAGTTGTAAAGGGGAAACCTTCCAAGCATAGTGTAAAGGGGAAACCTTCCAAGCATAGTTGTAATGGGGAAACCTTTCAAGTATAGTTGTAAAGGGGAAATCTCTCAAGCATAATTGTAAAGGGGAAAACCTTTCAGGCATAGTTGTAAAGGGGAAAACTTTTCAAATATAGTTGTAAAGGGAAATCTTTCAAGCATAGTTGTAAAGGGAAACCTTTCATGCATAGTTGTAAAGGGGAAAACATTTCAGGCATAGTTGTAAAGGGGAAACTTTTCAAGCATATTGTAAAGAGGAACCTTTTCAAGCATAGTTGTAAAGGGGAAACCTTTCAAGCATAGTTGTAAAGGGGGATAGTTACATAGGGCAAACCTTGCTGTGACCTTGACCCACACCACTCACCCCAGGCGGGCAGCCCTGCCTTCAGCATGTAGCGGGTGAAAGGTCGTGCCCTGACCTTGACCAGCTTGACGTAAAGCAGCACCCCCTGAGCCAGCATCCACAGGAAGGTGACCAGGATGAAGTAGTGCAGCAACATGGCCACCGCCACACAGGTCACGTGGTTCTTCTTCACACTCGTGATGCCCGCCAGGAAGGTGACCCAGGAGCAGAGCATGGCCAGCGCCATGTTGAACAAGGTCTGCTGGGGATGGCTCTTGTGCAGCTTCCTGTTCCAAAACGAACAGACAATACCACAAACGTTTGTTTGTCTACTCCAAAATGACAGGCAACAGCACAAACGTTTGTTTATCTACTCCAAAAAATGACAGGCAACAGCACAAACGTTCATCTACTCCAAAATGATAGGCAACAGCACAAACGTTTGTTTATCTACTCCAAAACGACTGGCAACAACACAAACGTTTGTTTATCTACTCCAAAACGACTGGCAACAGCACAAACGTTGTTTATCTACTCCAAAATGACAGGCAACAGCACAAACGTTTGTTTATCTACTCCAAAATGACAGGCAACAGCACAAACGTTCATCTACTCCAAAATGACAGGCAACAGCAAAAACGTTTGTTTATCTACTCCAAAACGACTGGCAACAACACAAACGTTTGTTTATCTACTCCAAAACGACTGGCAACAACACAAACGTTTGTTTATCTACTCCAAAACGACTGGCAACAACACAAACGTTTGTTTATCTACTCCAAAACGACTGGCAACAACACAAACGTTTGTTTATCTACTCCAAAACGACTGGCAACAACACAAACGTTTATCAACTCCAAAATGACTGGCAACAACTCAAACATTTAATTATTGTGTCTCCAAAATGACAGACAACAAAACAAACATTTAGTTATCGTCTCCAAAATGACAGGCAACAACACAAATACTTAGTTATCTCCTCAGTGACTGACAACAGTATAAACATTTGGTTATCACCATGAATTTCAAAGAGTCTTTTTAATTTTATTTCTCTGTTGATGTTTACGCGCAAGTATGCTGTTTATTCTAAAATAGCTTTCTGTTGGCATGTATTATGTTGAGACTGCTATGTTCGGTGTGGTGTGCGTGCGTGCGTGCGTGCTTGCGTGTGTGTGCTTGTGTGTGTGTGTGTGCGTATGTGTATGTGTGCGCGTCTGTCTGTCTGTCTGTATGTATGTATGTATGCATGTGTGTGTGTGTGTGTGTGTGTGTGAGAGAGAGAGAGAGAGAGAGAGAGAGAGAGAGAGAGAGAGAGAGAGAGAGAGAGAGAGAGAGAGAGAGAGAGAGATTTAGTGCTGAGTTGAGTAGAATGGAGGCCAGGATGTAAACATGTGACTCAGTTCTATCTATCTGTCTGTCTGTCTGTCTGTCTGTCTGTCTGTCCGTCCGTCCGTCCGTCCGTCCGTCCGTCCGTCCGTCCATCCATCCATCCATCCATCCATCCATCCATCCATCCATCCATCTATCTATCTATCTATCTATCTATCTATCTATCTATCTGACTCTGACTGCCCGACTCTCACTCTCTCTGTCTCTCAATCAGACTTTGCGCGCGCGCGCGCGCGCGCGCGCGCGCGCGTGTGTGTGTGTGTGTGTGTGTGTGTGTGTGTGTGTGTGTGTGTGTGTGAGAGAGAGAGAGAGAGAGAGAGAGAGAGAGAGAGAGAGGGGAGAGACAGAACAGAACAGAACAGAACTTTGTGCAAAAAGGCTAAAGCCCCATTTTAAGGGGCGTGAACAATGACAATGAATATACGACACAAATATGAATTATCCTGTCATTTCAATCTAAGTATGAGAACTAGATCAAATATAAGAGTGAAAACAATTCAGCAGCTGATGGAGAAGATAAGTACAAAATTACGTTGTACGCTGGAAAAAAAAAGTTCATACATAGGAATATTCATTTTACCAGAAATTAAATCTTAAGAATGATCTACATTATTTGGTTCACAAATCCATGATTGCAGTGTTTCTTTGTCGTAAAGCATAAAAGATATACATGGCTAACTTTCGGATCAGTGAAGCTGATCCATTACGAAGAAGAGTTATATAGGACTGTTCAATTCCACCTAGATACTTTGAACGGATTCCAATATACAATGGGCAGATGTGTATAAAATGTTCATCTTCAATAACTTTGCAAACTGACTGACATGTAAAGTTTCTGTTTTCGCTAAACATCGTTCTGAGTGAAGAACCATTAATTGGCAATACCCCAAGTCTTAATTTTACCAACCCATCTCGGAAACATCTTTTGTCAACGAACTGGAAGTATCCTTCACTTTCAAATGACTGTTTGAAAAGACGGTAGGTGCTATAAACGTCTCCATTCATAACTGAACTATGCCATTCTTGTTGATAATTGTCTATCAAACGCTGTTTAAACAAGGATAAAAATGATTATTCACACCCTACTCCTTGGTTAAACCAAGCATATCCAAATCCCATTCTAAACAGTGTATTTCTAACCAAACTAACCCAGCATGGTTTCCCTTGGTCATCTAAATTCTTAAGCATAATATAAGCCTGTTTCGGTATCCTAGACAAGTCCATCTTTAAAAATGTTCAACCAGTACTTGATACATCTAACCGAACTAGTACTTTCAAAGGGATTTTCAAAAATCGGACATATGAGAGAGAGAGAGAGAGAGAGAGAGAGAGAGAGAGAGAGAGAGAGAGAGAGACAGACAGACAGACAGACAGAGAGAGAGACAGAGAGAGACAGACAGACAGACAGACAGACAGACAGACAGACATGCATGACATGCAGACACACAGACATGCAGACAGAGAGAGAAAGGGAGTGGCAGAAAGACTGAGTACTGACTTGACCAGAATGAAGACCACGATAGTGACGGACAGGCCACAGATGGAGAAGGTCAGCCCTATGACACTGATGTAGCTCAGGATGCTCTCGTGGACCTCGGACACTTTGACATCCTGTCCGTACAGGTCCTGAACATGCAGCAAGACAAACTCTACAGCTCACCAGTAACAACAACACACGCTCCATGACATTGCACAATACAAACTCTACAGCTCACCAGTAACAACAACACACACTCCATGACATTGCACAATACAAACTCAACAGCTCGACAGTAACAACAAACATACACTCCCTAAAAATGCATTATACAAACTCAACAGCACACCAATAACAACACCACACACTCCAGGGAAATACTCAATACAAACTCAATACAAACTCAACAGCACACCAATAACAACACCACACACTCCATGAAAATGCACAAGTCAAACTCAACAGCACACCAATAACAACACCACACACTCCATGAAAATGCACAAGTCAAACTCAACAGCACACCAATAACAACACCACACACTCCATGAAAATGCACAAGTCAAACTCAACAGCACACCAATAACAACACCACACACTCCATGAAAATGCACAAGTCAAACTCAACAGCACACCAATAACAACACCACACTCTTCCTGAACATGCAGCCAGTCACATTCACTGACACATTGATAACGCCATCACTGACTTCAGGAAAGCGCTGCCGTGCATTCTGACCAACATACCTGTAGTGACAACTATAACTACACTCTGACCAACGTAGCTGTAGTGACAGCTATAACTACACTCTGACCAACATGCTGTAGTGACAACTATAACTACACTCTGACCAACATAGCTGTAGTGACAACTACTATAACTACACTCTGACCGACATAGCTGTAGTGACAACTATAACTACATTTCTGACCAACATACCTGTACTGACAACTATAACTACACTCTGACCAACATAGCTGTAGTGACAACAAATAACTACACTCTGACCGACATAGCTGTAGTGACAACTATAACTACATTCTGACCAACATACCTGTACTGACAACTATAACTACATTATGACCAACATAGCTGTAGTGACAACTATAACTACATTCTGACCAACATACCTGTACTGACAACTATAACTACATTATGACCAACATACCTGTGCTGACAACAATAACTACATTCTGACCAACATACCTATAGTGACAACTATACATTCTGAACAACATACCTGTAATGACAACTATACATTCTGACCAACATACATATAGTGACAACTATAACTACATTCTGGCCAACATACCTATAGTGACAACTATACATTCTGACCAACATACCTGTAGTGACAACTATACATTCTGACCAACATACCTATAGTGACAACTATAACTACATTCTGGCCAAAATACCTATAGAGTGACAACTATAACTACATTCTGACCAACATACCTGTACTGACAACTATACACTCTGACCAACATACCTATAGTGACAACTATACATTCTGACCAACATACCTGTACTGACAACTATACACTCTGACCAATATACCTGTAGTGACAACTATACATTCTGACCAACATACCTGTAGTGACAACTATAGATTCTGACAACACACCTATAGTGACAACTATACATTCTGACCAACATACCTATAGTGACAACTATACATTCTGACCAACATACCTGTAGTGACAACTATAACTACATTATGACCAACATACCTGTAGTGACAACTATACTACATTCTGACCAACATACCTATAGTGACAACTATACATTCTGACCAACATACCTGTAGTGACAAATATACATTCTGACCAACATACCTGTAGTGACAACTATAACTACATTCTGACCAACATACCTGTAGTGACAACTATAACTACATTCTGACCAACATACCTGTAGTGACAACTATAACTACATTCTGACCACATACCTGTAGTGACAACTATACATTCTGACCAACATACCTGTAGTGACAACTATACATTCTGACAACATACCTGTACTGACAACTATAACTACATTATGACCAACATACCTGTACTGACAACAATAACTACATTATGACCAACATACCTGTACTGACAACAATAACTACATTCTGACCAACATACCTGTAGTGACAAACTATACATTCTGACCAACATACCTGTACTGACAACTATAACTCTGAAATAAAGCCAGACATACAGTTAACAACAAGACTGAAATTTTCACTTTCCACACTGACCAACTCAGCGGTGATAACAACATTTTTACTCTTCGCACAGAAAACTCACTGAAATTGCTGCCTTACACACTTACCAACACATATATGACAATACATGTTCTCTTAAACGCAGCTCTACACACTCAACAACACACGAATAACATTTTGAACTCATTGAAATTGCATCCTTGCTCACCAGCACACCTATAACCAACACAAACTCACTGAAAACGCAGCTCTACACACTCACCGACACACTGATAACAACAACACAACTCAGTAAAAATGCAGCCCTACACACTCACCGACACACTGATAACCAACAACACAACTCGGTGAAAACGCAGCCCTACACACTCACCGACACACTGATAACAACAACACAACTCGGTGAAAACGCAGCCCTACACACTCACCGACACACTGATAACAACAACACAACTCAGTGAAAACGCAGCCCTACACACTCACCGACACACTGATAACAACAACACAACTCGGTGAAAACGCAGCCCTACACACTCACCGACACACTGATAACAACAACACAACTCGGTGAAAACGCAGCCCTACACACTCACCGACACACTGATAACAACAACACAACTCAGTGACAATGCAGTCCTATAGCTTACCAAAATACAGGTGACAGCAACACTGACTCCCTGAATATACAAACCTACACACTTGCCTGGACACTCTATGCTGCTAAACATGATCACCACCACACCAATAACCATAACCCTGACTACCTGAAAATGCTACCACGCACACTTGCCGAGACACTCTATGTTGCTAAACCTAATCACCCACCCACTAAAGTGCACAACACTAACTCCCTGAAAATGCTGCTATACACCCTCTACGATACACTGATACTACACACTAGATCACTGAAATTACAGCCACACACTCTCATCAACACATCTTTGACAACACTAACTGAAATATGCAATCCTACATGCTCACCCGCACACAGTATTGACACTAATTCTCTATCTATGCACCCACACACACTTACCAGCACACCGATGACACACGTTAACTCCCTGAAACTGCAGATATACACACTCACCTACACACAGATAAAGGAACGTTGAAAATGCCGTCACTCACACTTACCAACGCAACAATGGCAATATAGACTTCTAAGAATGCTGCCTAACACACTTGCCAACACACTGATGACAAAAAACCCTTGCTCCCTGACAGTGCTGCAATACACGGTTACCAACACCTGGCTTACTGGAAACGATGCCATACTCAAACATGGACACCGCAGTTACAACACCGGCTCTCTGAAAATGCTACGATACACACTTACCGACTCAACAACAGCAACACTGAAAACGATTCTTGTCAGGAATTGTGCTGAAGTTCCTGCTCGTTTGGTTTGTGGGTGCAGATGTGTAAACTGAAAAGAATAGGTCTGTGGAAAAATATCAACTGCTTATTGAAAAGTGAAAGATTAAAAAAAAAAAAAAAAAAAACATTCTGAAGTTCCCGTCAGTGCAGTGTACCTCTAGTGTCCTTGGCCCACGAAGTCATGAATAGCGTGCAGCTTTTGTGTAGTGACGCTGGCTGAGGTGAGTGAACTGCCAAAGGTGACTGTCTTCTCACCTGGGCGATGGTCTGTTGAATCAGAGGACATAGTGCTCAGCACAGTCCCTTTGTAATGGCACAGAGTACCCCCCCCCCCCCCCCCAAGACTAACTGGACGTAGGTCCTAAATCAATGTTGAACTGGTTTTAAAGTATTTGAGCTCATTAGCAGATATTTTGTGTATGACATGTAATTTGTTTGAATGAAAAAAGGAGAAGCATTTTTACATTTGAAATATCAGTCGAGTGTATGCTTGCACACGCTAAACAAAATGACGGATCCCTATTACTTTCATTTGACGTTTTAGTTTCGTTTTGCAGAGCACAAAAATCATGGCGAAGCTTCAATTTGCGTTAGTGTTCCTGAGTATCATTTGCTATATGCTAATTAGCAAAACCACGTGAATTGTATGGTTAAAGTTGTGAGGGAGTTGCTTTTATTTCAAACTCTGGCTGTCCAGTTAGTATCGGGGCTCAGACAATGCCACAACAGTCAATCGCTGTGAGTGTGCATGCCTCAAATTTAGTGTTCTTTTTAATGGTACCATGGGAGGTGTAAATAAAGCCTAGCCTATGACAGGCATATCAAACCACCTGGTGAAATGCTTTGGAAACAAACGAAAAGATAAGAAGACATGTGATTCTACTTATAAATATGTTTTTCATTGATTTAATCGTGAAGATTATTTCGTGTTCTCTTTTCTTTGCAGAAACTTTCCAGAGCCTATTATAGTTAGATTTTGTTTGTCTGAGATAAACAGAGGCAAAGTGTGTCTTTCTTTTCATGTGAAGTCGTGCTCAGAGAGAGATGGTTGTGGAACTTCTGTGGCCAAGCCACAGAAAAAAAAATGCATTGTAGGTCTGGGAGGACCGAATTGTATGATGAAGTGATTTGGGTGACAATACTTTAGAGCAGGTTGATGAAGAAAAAGAATTGAGAATCCATGATAACCTGGTCAAGATTCTTATCATTTTAAACGCGTTTGCTCTATAAAAATTATGTGAAATTGCGGACAAGAGTAAGAATGATTAGAGGCAGACGGACGACATTAACAGAATTATATGATTTTACTTAGTATGTGCTTTCTCTCTCTCTCTCTCTCTCTCTCTCTCTCTCTCTCTCTCTCTCTCTCTCTCACACACACACACACACACACACACACACACACGCACACACACACACACACACACACACACACACACACACACACACACACACACACACATTCACTGACCATGAGGATGGCAAAGTTGGTCAGATGGTCACAGACACAGAGGACTTTGTCCAGCACAGTGTCCCTCAGGAAACAGCCGACAGTGGACCAGCCTCCCCTGCCCTGATGGGCCTCTGTCTCCCAGAACACGCACTGCACTCCCTCTGTCCCCTCTGTCTCTTCAGTGGTCTGTTGGACAGGCTGTGACAGAACACCACAGAACACAGACAGTCACAACACACACTGCACTCCCTCTGCCCTCTCTGTCTCTTCAGTGGTCTGTTGGACAGGCTGTGACAGAACACCACAGAACAGACAGTCACAAAAACACACTGCACTCCCTCTGTCCCCTCTCTCTCTTCATTGGTCTGTTGGACAGGCTGTGACAGAACACCATAGAACAGACAGTCACAACACACACTGCACTCCCTCTGTCCCCTCTGTCTCTTCAGTGGTCTGTTGGACAGGCTGTGACAGAACACCACAGAACAGACAGTCACAACACACCACGGCACTGGAAACTGCAGCTCCAATGGCCTGCTGATGTTATCACTGTGTGCACAACATGAACTTTCCATCCCCAACGCCATCATCCAGCAGGCGGACTAGTTCAAGAACACGTGGATACACGTCCCGCTCCAGACAACGGCACATGCTTGACCATGTTCTTGTTCGCCAGAGGGACAGACGTGATGTCTTCATTACTGGATGCATGAGGGGAGCTGACTGCTGGTCCAATCACCGCCTGATTAGGAGCAAGATGAACATCCAGTTTGCCCTGAAGAACAAATTGACTGAGACAAGGCCCGAGAAGGCTGAACATTGCTCGCTGTGTACCAGAAAAGAGACATTCTGCAAGAAAGAATGCAGGAATGTCTGTCGAGCATCAAACTCACTGGAGAAGATACTGGCGAGGAGGACAAAGTTCGCCTTGTATGGAGGTGTAGTTCTGAGTTCCCTCTTCTATACTGTTGTAAAACTTGAACAACGTACTGTTGACATATCCAGCAACTCGTCCAGTTCCATTAACGATGCTTACACAAGATCTGCAGTGCAAAATGGCAGACAGAGTGTCCAACCTACAGATCTATAAGAAGCCTGGCCTACCCAGCTTTGAGTGTACACTCATTTAAAGTCAGCTCCAATGAACAGGAGACATTGTCCGTTTGGAGGACGGGAGAATTCCAGATATACTGCTGTATGGACAACTGAAGAAAGGACAATGTGACCAAGGAAGGCCTCAAGAGATACAAAGATGCGTTGAAGACTTCCCCCAGGAGCTGCAACGTCGACACTGCTTCCTGGAAAGATGTCACCCTTGACAGATTACAGTGGAAGTGCAGGTGTACCCAGGGCACAGAGACATTCCAGTGCAACACAGCAGCCGCCATCCGGGAAATGCAGCGTCTATGGACGACTTAGGGCCTCCGGAATTGGTCTTCATTCCCATATGAGGACCCACATCAGCAGGTGACTTGCTGGCTTACTTATATGTCGGACACGACGGGAGAATCCATCGTCAGCGTGGTGGAATAGAAAAGTTAGAAAAGCTGTAATGTGACAAAGCAGAATAGTGTGAAGACCTATAATGGAGGAGAGCACTTAGAACAGCTACAAAGTAAGGAAAAAGAACAGTTAGAACAGCGAAACAGGGCGGGGAAACACGACAATAACCACATCCTATTGGCCAGCTCTAACATGAAATAATAGACGAGTTCGACCAGCAGGAACAGGACGAAAAAAAAAACAAAAACAAAAACAAAAACAAAACTGTCTGAACAACAGGAACATGGCAGAATAGAACAACTAGAACAGCAGGAACATGCCGAGATAGAGCAGTCTGAACAACAGGAATATGACGACATAGAACAGCCTGAATATCAGGAACATGACAAAATAAAACAGTCTGAACAGGAACAACAGGAACATGGCGAAATAGAGCAATCTGAACAGCAGGAACATGACGTAATAGAACAGGAACAGGACGTAAGAGTACAACAAGGATAACAGAAACATGACGTGATAGAATATCAGGAACATGACGAATGAAACAGTTAGCACAGTAGAGACATGAGAGAACAGAGCAGCTGGAACAGCAGAAACATGACGGAATAGAACAGTCAGAACAAGCGCTATGCCTTCCCACCATCATCCTTCCCTCCCAACTATGCTCTTCCAGTTTGTCCCGTCTGAAGCGTTGTTTTGTCCAGCATTGAAGCCATGGACATAGTCCTAGTGTAATACCTTCGTTATATGGCCTGTAATAAAGTCATGGGGACAGTGCTAATATAATACCATTTAATTACCCCTTCTGTAACAAGCTATGGATGTAGCCCTTCACTAAATGTCCTGTGAAAACCATAGACACAGCTCTTATGTAATATTCTCCATTACACGTCCTGTAGTAAAGATATAGATATCCTTGATACCCTTCTCCACACGTCCTGTAATAAAGCCATGGATATATCCCCAATGTCCTTCACCACATGTCCTGTAATAAAGCCATGGATATACCCCAATGTCCTTCACCACATGCCCTGTAATAAAGCATTGGATATATACTGATGTCCTTCACCACATCTCCTGATAAAGCCTTAATGTCCTTCATCACGTGTCCTGTAATAAATCAATGGATATGTCCCCAATTTTCTTCACATTATGTCCTGTAATAAAACCGTAGATATATCCCCAATGTCCTTCACCATATGTCCTGTAATAAAGCCATGGATACATCCCGGTGTCCTTCACCATGTGTCCTGTAATAAAGACATAGATATATCCCCATGTTCTTCATCACTTGTCCTGCAATAAACCCATGGATATATCACAATATCCTTCACCACATGTTCTTTAACAAAACCATGGGTATATCCCCAACCAAATGTCCTATAACAAAGCCAAGGGAATATCTCCCTAATGTCCTTAATCAATGTGCTGTAATAAAGCCATGGAGATATCCCAGTGTCCTTCACGACATGTCCTCTAATAAAGCCATGGATACATTTTCAATGTTCTTCACCATATATCCTGTAATAAAGCCATGGAGATATTCCCAATGTCCTTCACCACATGTCCTGTAATAAAGCTATGGATATATCCCCAATGTCCTTCACCACATGTC
>JADBJO010010358.1:32500-41894 GCA_016801955.1 Conus betulinus
GTCCACAATCTCCAGCAGGTCTGTGGCCGTCTACAGAATATGATCGACACAAATCACATACACTGAGCAGCAACACTACTACTACTACTACTACTACTACTACTACTACTACTACTACTACTACTACTACTACTACTACTACTACTACTACTACTACTGCTGCTGCTGCTGCTGCTGCTGCTACCACTACTGCAGCTACTACTACCACTACTACTACTACTACTACTACTACTACTACTACTACTACTACTACTACTACCACTACTACTACTACTGAAGCTCGAGTTCTGAAGCACACGCGCAACATCGCATCCTCTCTCTGTCTCTCTCTCTCTCTCTCTCTCTCTCTCTCTCTCTCTCTCTCTCTCTCTCTCTCTCTCTCTCTCTCTGGAGCACACTGACTGCAGAGAGGAAGCCGTCCAGAAGCCTGACCAACCTACTCCAACACCAGATTTGTGCTCTGTGCTATGGAGGTTGATCCGGCCAGTGAGAGCAGCTCATACAGCCGCCAGCATTGTGTGACCTGAAGGACTCCGACATTTCCAGGAAAGGAAGCGTGAAATGCAAATGATGTGATTCAAATGGGCGAAGTGTTAAATGCAAATGATGTGATTTGGGGTGAAGTGTGAAATGCAAAAATGATGTGATTTGGGGTGAAGTGTGAAATGCAAATGATGTGATTTGGGGCGAAGTGTGAAATGCAAATGATGTGATTTTGGGACGAAGCGTGAAATGCAAATGATGTGATTTGATTTGGGCGAAGCGTGAAATGCAAATGATGTGATTTGGGGCGAAGCGTGAAATGCAAATGATGTGATTTGGGGCGAAGCGTGAAATGCAAATGATGTGATTTGGGGCGAAGTGTGAAATGCAAATGATGTGATTTGGAGCTAGAGTGGAACTCCATTACATCATCTTTATCAACCTTATCATTGAACAAAAGAATGGCATTCTCTGGTCCTTCATGTTCTTGTGGTGTGCTCTGTTTTGAAGCTTTATTCACTGCAAAGCCACAGGTGAATTCATATTAAACTCTGTATGTGACACGGGACCATCAGCGTCAAATTCAGTTACAATCACCTAAGAAAATTTCATCCACATTATGTCACATTTATCAAGGAAACAAACAACGTCACATCATGAGACATCCATTGAAGTAAAGTTCAATGCTACATTAATGACATCTATCAAGAGAAAGCCCAATTCAAATCAAAATCTATCAAAGGAAAGCTGAATACAGGAAAGGAACTATCAAGAAAAAGCTCAACATGGGATGGGAACTATATCCATAAAAAGCTCAGCACAGGAGGAGAACTATCCAGAAAAAGCTCAACACAGGAGAACTATCCAGAAAAAGCTCAACACAGGAGAACTATCCAGAAAAAGCTCAACACAGCAGGGAAACTATGAGAAAAAAAATCACAGCAGGGAAGCTATTAAGAAAAAGCTCAACACAGGAGGGGAACTATTAAAGAAAAAAGAAACCAACGCAGGAAGGAAACTATTAAAGAAAAAGCTCAACACAGGAGGAGAACCATCAATGGAAATGGTCAACACAAAGGAAACTACCAAGGAAAAGGTCATCATAGGAGGAACACTACTAAGGAAAAGGTCACCAAATTTGGGGGAATTATCAAGGAAAAGGTCAACACAGGAGGAAACTATCAATACAAAAGGTCAACACAGGAGGGAAACTATCAATGAAAACGGTGAACACTAGGGGGGAGCTACCAAGGAAAAGGTCACCATGCGAGGGAAAACTATCAAGGAAAAGGTCAACATAGGAGGGGAACTATCAAGGGAAAGGTCACCATACAAGAACTACCAAGGAAAGGTCAACATAGGAGGAGAAGCATCAATGAAAAGGTCAACACAGGAGTGGAACTATCAAGGGAAAAGGTCACCATACGACGAGAACTACCAAAAAAAGGTCAACATAGGAGGAGAACAATCAAGGAAAAGGTCAACACAGGAGTGGAACTATCAAGGAAAAGGTCACCATACGAGGAGAACTATCAAGGAAAAGGTCAACATAGGAGGGGAACTATCAAGAAAAAGGTCAACATTCAGTCCATAGGAGGGGAACTATCAAAGAAAAGGTCAACATAGGAGTGGAACTATCAAGGAAAAGGTTACCATACGAGGAGAACTATATCAAAGAAAAGTCAACATAGGAGGGGAACTATCATGGAGAATGTCACCACATGAGGGGGATTATTAAGGAAAAGATCAATATCGGAGGGGAACTGTCAAGGAAAAGGTCAACACAGGAATGGAACTATCAAGAAAAAGGTCAACATAGGAGGGGAACTATCAAGTAAAAAGGTCACACAGAAGGGGAACTATTTAAGAAAAGCTCTCACACAGGAGAGGAACTATCAAGAAAGCAAAACATAGGAGGAGGGGAATATCAAAGGAAAACTCAACTCAGGAGAGAAACTATCAAAGGAAGACAACACATGAGAGGAACTCTTAAAGGAAAAGAACACAGAAGGGGAACTACAAAAGAGAGGAACTATCAAAAGCAAAGAACACACAGGAGAGGAACTATCAAAGGAAAAGAACATAGGAGGGGAACTATCACAGGAAAAACTCAACACAGGAGATTGACTATCAAAGGAAAACTCAGTACAGGGGAGGACCTATCAAAGGAAAACTCAACACAGGAGGGGACCTATCAAAGAGAAATTTAACACGGGAGGGGAACTATCAAAGGAAAACAACACAGTAGGGGGAACTATCAAAGGAAAATTCAACGCAGGAGGGAAACTATCAAGGAAAAACAACACGGGGGGAGGGGGGGTCGGGGGGGGGGGGGGGGGGGGGGGGACTATGAAAGGAAAACAACACAGGAGGGAACTATCAAAGAAAACAAGACAGGAGGGGGATTATCAAAGGAAAATTCAACACAGGAAAAATGCCACTGTATGTCCTGTTCCCAAAAAACGCAACCCAACTAATCTTAATAAATGTCAACACCGCCCAGAGAAACGTTGAACGCCTTCTTTTTGCAAGCGCTGAACACAGAAAAGATACTACACAGTACCAAGACCCGTTTCAGTTCGCATACCAACAGAACGGATCAACAGATGATGCCACACTCACACTTCTCCATCATGCTTTTTCACACCTCGAAAAACCTGCCTCCTTTGTACGCATTCTCTTTATTGATTTCTCATCAGCATTCAACACCATACAACCACATCTGATGGCAAAGAAAACTCATTAACATAAATGTGGGTAACAAGTATTCTTTGGATAATTGATTTTCTTACACAGAGGACACAGTCTGTTCGATATCAAAGTGTTGTTTCGTCTTCCAGAGTCATTTCAACTGGCGCACCCCAGGGTACTGTTTTATCACCAGTGCTTTTTACTCTGTACACAAATGATTGTTCAGGAAGTGATTCAACTTTGTACATTAAATATTCAGATGACTCAGCACTTGTGGATCTTTCCAACTCTGATTCTGTTTACTTCAAGGAGGTTCAAAGATTTGTTGACTGGTGCGATCATAACTATCTTGATCTGAATGTAACAAAAAACGAAAGAAATGTTGATTGATTTTAGAAAGAATCCAAAAGCTGTACACCACTTTTTTTTTTTTATCAAAGGTGCTGAAGTAGAACGTGTTGAATCATACAAATATTTAGGAACTTTTATAGATAATAAGCTGAATTTTAAATCCCATGTTGAGTATGTCCACAAAAAAATGTCAAACCAGATTATATTGTCTCGCAAGCTGCGATCATTATGTGAATACTGACATTCTTCGGACATTTTATTCATGCTTCTTGGAATCTGTTCTAACTTTCTCATTTATGTGTTGGTATGGTGGGTTGACTGTGAAGAGCAGAAATGTGCTTGAGAAAGTGGTGTGAACGTGGGAGGAAAAATCGTGGTGAGAGACAAAAAAAGTCTGAGTGAGCTATACAGGTGCCGTGTTGTTTGTGTAAAGCGAAGAAGATTACGTGTGACCAGACCCACGTTCTTGCAAATCAGTATGACCTTCTTCAGTCAGGACGAAGATATCGATCGGTTTAAATGCAGAAGTGTCAGATTTAAACAAAGTTTTATTCCCCTGTCCATTGATTTCATGAACCGAGAAGATGTTTTAATTGAAATCCAAATTCCTCTATATGAATGTATGTCATATGTGAGAAAATGGGTAATGTGGCTAAATTCTTGACTTGAGGAAGGGAACCATCAAAGGAAAACAACACAGGAAGAGGAACTATCAAAGGAAAAACAACACAGGAAGAGGAACTACCAAAGGAAAAAACAACACAGGAAGGAACTATCAAATGAAAACAACACAGGGGAGTTTATCCCCGAAGGAAAACTCACTGTAGGTGGAGAATGCGAAAGGAAATCTTACGACTGGAGGGTATTGGGGATTCTGACTACTGGCAGAGGACGCACCTGTCTGGAAATGTTCTGGAGCTGGGATGCCTGATGGAGAATTTCAGCCACGTGCACAACGTCAGCTGCCGACATGTCTCCCTGCTGTTCCAGCACCTCTTGGGTTTCCCTCACTGTGTCTGGGCTCACTACAGACTGGGACATCAACAGGGAAACAGTAAATGAAATATCACACACACACACACACACACCCACACACACACACACACACACACACACACACACACACACCACACACACACACACACACCACAGAATCATCTCAGAAAGCAGAAGCTGGTCATCCTGTAGAGCAGATCGTTTAAGAGAAGAAGTAGCTGCACATCTAGAGGCAAAAGTGCAACAAAAGAGGGCAGCATTTGAGTCAGTCTTGATGATGACAACGATACATCCGCTGATAATGATGGTGAACATGATGAAGTCAGCTTACCATGGTCAGATTTTTCAAGATCCCGGTCTGGATTCAGGCGGTGGCTTGGTTGTCTGACCTGTTGACAAAGTGTAATCACATGCTTTACACCTTGCATGAGAAATATAACTATCGACATTATGCATTTTCATTAAACTTCCCGTCTGCCTGTCTGTCTGTACAATGTATTTCATCCATACCGCCATTTGTTTGCTCTGTGTGTTCTTGTACTGGCTAATCAGATAACCAATAAGTAGAGAAATTTCTGCTAGGAGCAAATGTATTCATTCCTGATCCCGTGCTCGTCCAGCAGAATATCAGGCAGACGACGAAAGTTCAAAGTGGCTCAAGTGTGTGCTTGGCCAGTTTAGGTCACATGACTTTCATGTGATTAGGTCACGATTACCTAGTTTGTGTCATCACTTGAATCCTTATCAGTGTATCTAAGAGTCGGCTCACGTCATCCTGAACGTTGTCCTTGGTTAAAATTTCTGGCATCTTGACATTACGCTTAGATAGGAGTCACCATAGAGAGCTCAGTTTGGGTAATGACCTTTGATCTAGAACTGATGTCCTTGACCCGGTGTGGGTAACGTGGCCTGAGCCCTTAATCTGGGTCATCCATAACCCATTTGATCACTTGACAATTGATCCCAATCTGGGTCACCATGACCCTATTTGCATAATATTTAACTTTTATCGTGATAATTCATTCTACAGGTAACACAAACGAAACAAAAGAAGACAAACAGGGGCCATGTATGGATAATAAAGATGCAAGGTACAGGGTCATACAGACACACAGGGGCCATGTATGATTAATAAAGATGCAAGGTACAGGGTCATACAGACACACAGGGGACCATGTATGAATAATAAAGATGCAAGGTACAGGATCATGCAGACACACAGGGGCCATGTATGAATAATAAAGATGCAAGGTACAGGGTCATGCAGACACACAGGGGCCATGTATGAATAATAAAGATGCAAGGTACAGGGTCATGCAGACACACAGGGGCCATGTATGAATAATAAAAGACGCAAGGTACAGGGTCATGCAGACACACAGGGGCCATGTATGAATAATAAAGATGCAAGGTACAGGGTCATGTAGACACACAGGGGCCATGTAATGAATAAGGGTCAAAGATGCAAGGTACAGGGTCATGCAGCTACGACGACATATAAGTACAGAAATACGTATGTATGGAGACACGTCGCTTCCATGATATGTAGATAGTAAGATATATAGGTTTGGGGAGGTGAGCGGTTTTTAAGATGGCGGACGGACGTTCTTTCTTGGCTGTCCGTTAAAATTTAATCAATCGAGGCTGTGTTAATGAAACGCCTTTTCCTTGTATACCGTGAGAACCCCATCTTGGAATGTTATAAACCTTTGTGAGAAAAAAAAAACCCAATCAGGAAACAACAAATTGGCCATTTTTGTTGTTGTTGTTGTTGTCTTCTTTCGAAGCTGTAATGGTGGTAGCTCTGTGACATGTGAATGTGTCCGCCCTCTCCATGCAGTCTCAGTGTGCATCTTGGAGTATGTTCCGGTTTCAGCGGTAGTGTGCTATGTGTATACTAGACTCCTATGTAGCTCTGATCCAGTGTCTGTTCGTGACTCCGAAATAATGTACTTTCAGGGTACTTCTCGTGCTGAAGAACATCCATGTCAACTTTAAGATTAACATATCCAGTCGTGACGTTGTGATGTCAAACTACAAAAACTTCCTATCTCAGTTCAAACGCAGACAAGCAAATTCTTCACCTAGCAGTGACGGTGATAGTCCCTAAGCTTCAAAACACATCAGTAAAAAGCTAAATCTTGCACGTAAAAGTGAGGGTGTGAGACTCGAAATGGAAGAGAAAGACTCAGAATCACAACTTTTTTGTGCATGAGATTAGTCAGCAGCTAGACAAAATACAAGAAATGTAGCATCTAAAGATGACATTTCTAAACTTAAAGTCAATATTCAGACAGAAATAGAAATCTGCTCTTTTGTTTGTTGAGAAAGTTTGACACTTCATAAGAACTGATTCTAAGTGTGGAAAACGAAAAAAGACCAGCTGCAAAGAGAAGTGAGCGCCGTTAAAAAAAAAAAAAAAAAAAAAAAAAAAAAAAAAATGCCGAGCTGTTCGATCAGCTTAATCGACAGAACAGATGTCAGCCCTGCGAAAAGAAAACAATGACGCAGAACAGTACGGTCGCAGATGGAATCTCCGGATCTATAATGTTCCGGAATCAAAACCAGGAGAGCCAGAAACCGGAACTGACTGCATAAAAAACTGTGACGTTTTCACCACTAAAGTGGGGTGTGGCTGTGACTGACATGGACATTGAGGTAGCTCACAGGGTTGGAGCTCGTTCCCCTCAGCATGCCAGACCTCGGTCACCATGATCGCTCGTGTCCAGTCCAGGAAAACAAAAGACGAACTCCTCGCATAACGTAGGAACTTGAAAGGCAACATTCAAAGGATATCGATTTCCAAGGATTTGACATCACTAAATTATAAACTGTTGAAAGAAGCAAAAGAACGCTGGAGCAGTCATGGAAAAATCATTGCAAAATTTAAAAAAATGGAACGATAGACATGGACCTTGACAAAGTATTGCGCCATGCTATGTAAACTTTTCAAAATTTACAAATTTTTGCCGGCCCACAGCTGTGGTCTGTGGAGTATGGGGGGGGTGGTGAGGCAGGGTGGGGTGGGTGGTGAGGCAGGATGGGTGTGGGTGGTGAGGCAGGGCGGAGATACGTTATGGACAGCGGCTATGTGCCGACAGAAAGGACGTGTGAGGAGGACTTGCGAAGGGTAGGATGTCCTCCCCCTCCCCTTCCCCCATCGCTTCTCCATCAATTTAAAATTGCTGGAATTGCGAACTTCTTTCTCATCTTCGGCAAATCTTTCCTGTGCGAAAAGGTAAAAGACTGTGTTTAATCATGTCACCCCATGAGTTAAAACTACGGCTCAAACGCCATTACGACCGGATAGTCCTACAAACCTGCCGTGAGCTGGAAAAGGAAAACAAAACAGTTGGCAAAGTATCGGAATCATCTTCATTTTTCGTTGCACTTTAAACACCACACAGTGCTTCCCACGAGCCTAAAGATCAAAACGTCGTTGAAAGGAACAGCACACTTCTTTCTCCTTGATCAGTAATTGTGTGTGTGTGTGTGTGTGTGTGTGTGTGTGTGTGTGTGTGTTCAAATTGCTTTCATGCTTCTTGTTGGATTGCGACGGCACCGGGGGGGGGGGGGGGGGGGGGGGGGGGAGGGGGGTTTTAGAAATAGCACCACGGGTGCGTGTGCACATGCATACGTACAGGCGGTTAAACAGTCATTAGCCGTATGCATCTGTATATGTATTTGTACTATGTGTAGGCACGAATAGGTGCTATGATATGTGTGTATATCAAAATGTACAAAAACAGAAGTTTTGATTATGCAACGGGCATTTCTGAAAGGATGTGTCAGGACCTCTCTCTCTCTCTCTCTCTCTCTCTCTCTCTCTCTCTCTCTCTCTCTCTCTCTCCATACAATCCCAACAGACGATTGTACTTATTTGTTATGCATCGATATAATATGAGATTGTGCTCTTGTTAATAATTGATAGTAATGGTGAAATTGTCCACTTTGAGAAGGGGCGGTCTGAATTATGCAGCATCTCTCTCTCTCTCTCTCTCTCTCTCTCTCTCTCTCTCTCTCTCTTGTGGCTTTGTTCTTTTTACAAGCTTAAGACTGAAATAAGAGACAAATATGTTGATTTTTGTCATGTTTTGATATAAAGACCCATTAATTTTTATGAATGAGAGTACTCTTGTTTATAAGCATTTGGAAGGCAAATCCTTTATGTTTGAATTGTGCAGAAACAATAGATAGAGTGATAACATCATGTACATGATGGTCAGATGCTTGCGTGTATGATTCGTGTACACTGAAAACGGGTTATCTTTGTCCATAATTCCTAAATTGCTCTCTCTCTCTCTCTCTCTCTCTCTCTCTCTCTCTCTCTCTCTCTCTCTCTCTCTCTCTCTGTTTTCTGTTGCCTCCCATACAATCCCAAGAGACTGCTGTGCTCTTCTGTTATGCATCGATTAATATCAGAGATTGTACTCTTGTTAATAGAGGATGTACGTACATAGCAATTGACAGTAACCAGTGAGACTGTGTATTCATAAGGGATGGTCTGTTTGCTTGTAGCTTTTTTTTTTACAGCCCAAAGACTAAAGTAAGAGACACATTTGTTTATTTTGTTATGTGTTAATATAAAAACCCATGTTTTTATGCGTGGTGGTATCTTATTATTGAAAAACTGGAAGGCAAGTCATTTATGTTTGAATTATGTAGAATTGTGTGAAACAAAATATAGAAAAGGGCATTATGTACATGTACAATGACAGTGTTTATGATAACCCCCCCAAACTGTGTTTTTTTTGTTTCTTCTGCTTGTCGTCTGTCGTCTGTCTGTGTCTGTCGTCTGTCTGTCTGTCTCTCTTTCTCTCTCTCTCTCTGTATCTGTCTGTCTGTCTGTCGTCTGTCTGTCTCTTCTCTCTCT
>JADBJO010010358.1:43707-66207 GCA_016801955.1 Conus betulinus
GAAATTATATTGATAAACGAATAACCAATATTGTTTTAAATGATTGTGAAGTGACTATGAATCCAGACTTTATGAAAATAGTAAGTAAATTGAACATTGTAAAATAAAGGACTTAATGAGAGAAATACCACTGCTGTCATCAAAAGAACAAAACCTCTTAGAAGGCAAAATAACTTTGGAAGAGGCAGGATGCGCCTTGAAAGAAATGCAGCATGGAAAAAGTCTTGGAACCAATGGTTTTGGAGCTGATTTCTTCATTTTTTGTTGAAACAGTTAGGTCTGTTTGTAGTTACTGAGTCTTTTAGAGATTGTGAACTGTCTCTATCTCAGCGAGAAGGTTTGATAATATGTATCGCAAAAGCAGATAAATCAAAAGAATTTCTGAGTAACTGGAGATCGACTTCTCTTTTAAATGTTATATATGAATAGGGTCTTCCTGTATCGCAAACTGAATTAAAAAAGTTTTACCAAAATTGATTAATGAAGACCAAACAGGCTTTATTGCTAATAGATATATGGGTGACAATGTATGACTGATATATGATTTAACGTACTATTTGGAATCAAAACAGCTACCAGTATGCTCCTGTGTTTAGATTGTGTAAAAAGCATTTGATTCTGTTCACTGGAACTTTCTTTTCAAAGCCTTAAAGTCTTATGGGTCTGGTAATGATATATGTCGATGGATTGAAACTTTTGGTAAAAATATTAAATCCACAGGTGTTGTTAATAGTCAGTGTACAGGATGGTTTGAAACTGAACGTGGCTGCAGGCAGTGGATCCCATATCACCATACCCCTTTGTCCTGTGTGCTGAGATACTGGCTATAATGATAAGAGAAGACAAAGACATAAAAGGAATCCATGTCTAAAATATTGAGCACGGAATGTCCCAATTTGCGGATGATATTCAATTGCTGAATGAAGGAGATCAAGTTTCCTTTGAGAAATCAATTCAAATGATAAATGAATTTGCAAACGTCTCTGTGTTGCATTTAATATAGAAAAAAAAAAAACAAGCAGTATGGCTAGGAAGTAAAAAGTATTCAAAAGAAAAATTTATGCCACACTTAAACTTCACATGAAATCCAAAATGTTTTAAGATACTAAGGGTCTAGTTTACACAGAATTTAAACTAATGTACAACTAAAAGTTATGCCAAACATTTTTCTGAGGTTCAAATATTGCTTAAAATCTGGTCACGATCAAAATGGCCGCCAGACGGAAACGAGGCCACCCAGGAGGGGATCATGGGAGAGGAAATAGTGAGAGGGTGGGAGGGGGAAAATAGTTATGAGTGGGGAGTTGTGTGTATGGGGGTGTGGGTAATCGTAATAAAATCAGATGTAGGGTTTGAAACACACACACACACACACACACACACACACACACACACACACACACACACACACACACACACACAGATACATATACATACATATATATATATATATATATATATATATATATATATATATATATATATATATATATAAAGTAAATAAACAAATGAGAATAAAAAATAATAAGATAAAGAAAATCTATTAAAACACATTTTTTATTTCATTTCTTTTTTCTTATATATATGTTAAACCATATATCTGATTTGATTACGATTACACACACACCCATATACAACTCCCCACCCATAGCTATTTTCCCCCCTACCTCTTCACTATTTCCTCTCTCATGACCCCCTCCTGGGTGGTCTCGTTTACGTCTAGCGGCCATTTTGATCGTGAGGCGAACAGAAGAGATAATTGGTTTCTCGTTCTTCGTTTTCACTGTCTTAAATGTTATTTGTTTTCGCCTGAAGAAGATCCAAGAGGTCAAAATGCATTGTGTCTTGTCCAGTACTTTGTCTGTGTCCTTGGCGGTAACTAACCCCCTCTCTAACTTCATCACAAAAAAGGCAGTAATATAGCATACGCACATACCTGGACAAAAACCAGAGAAAACCTGGTCCCTCAGTCCTCGGAGTTCTCTGAACGACCGGACAGAAAAGCGATTCAGCTCAACTGGTTTGCTGGCAATACCATCCAGCTCTTTGGTGTCTGTCAGTCCGATGCCAATAGCGTAGATGTGGATTTTCTGTTTTCGTGCTTTTTTTTTTTGCTTCTGGGATGGTGCGACGTGAGTTGATGTTGGCCACGCCGTCAGTGACAACGATGGCAATGTTGTCAACATCAGGACGGTCGCCATTAGCTGCTGTGTACAGCTCTGTTCTCATGGTTTTGAGAGCATCTGCTGTGTTGGTACTGCCATAACGGTAGGGAATTCCATCAATGGCGTTGAAGACTTCTGCCTTTGTATTGTGAGAGTTGAGGTAGAACATTACATGGTCCTCTGTGCTGTGTAGATGATGACACCCACACGCACGTTACCACTGTCAATGTCGGCAATGTCAAGAAAGTCCTTGACGAAATCCTTCATCAGTTCAAAGTTGGGTTCTGTGACACTAGTGGAGGCATCCAATATATGAAGACTAGATCGGCCTGAGACCCAGCACAACCTGTAATATGAACAAAATTGTGGCATTAAAAATATATTACGTCTCTATATTCTGGAACTAACATAAAGTTTTGGCCTGATGTGAAGCAGCCTAGGACTCCTTCATGAGATGCTATTGTGAACTGTGCTTTGACATTGGTAAGATACCATATTAACAACACATTTTCTGGCATTTTTTTAAAAAGAATAACCCAATCATTTAAAAAGAAATAAAAGCATAGTGGCTGTGTAAAAAAAAAAGATATGTAGGTCTGGATATACATGCACACCGGCCCACGTGTTATCTGGGTTCGGAGGTGAGGAACTGCACAGGCACGGGAACATACAGCTAACAGGTTGTACATGTACCAATGTATATAGGTATGGAGATCATGTACCAATGTATATAGGTATGGAGATCATGTACCAGTGTATATAGGTATGGAGATCATGTACCAATGTATATAGGTATGGAGATCATGTACCAATGTATATAGGTATGGAGATCATGTACCAATGTATATAGGTATGGAGATCATGTACCAATGTATATAGGTATGGAGATCATGTACCAGTGTATATAGGTATGGAGATCATGTACCAATGTATATAGGTATGGAGATCATGTACCAGTGTACATAGGTATGGAGATCATGTACCAATGTGTATAGGTATGGAGATCATGTACCAATGTATATAGGCATGGAGATCATGTACCAATGTATATAGGCATGGAGATCATGTACCAATGTGTTTAGGTATGGAGATCCACAGGTTTGAAGATATGTCGAGAATGGCCAGAAGGCAAAACCAACGCAGAAATTCAGATGCAGGTAGAAGACCTTTGCTCAAAAGATGATATTGTAAAATACACTGACGATTCTGTCACAAAGGTAAGTCAGTCTGGGGATACACGGTGAAGCAAATGGATGAGCTATTCAGGTAGACAATGGTGCACACAGTTTAACAGCTTTAAGTCTGGCAATAGAGGTAGAAGCAGTGGCACAAGCACTCCACTGGCTTTTATCCACAAGCCAGTTTCAAACGCAACAAGCCATGATACAGACTGACTCCATGAACCTACTTCAGAAAGTGAAAAGTGGTTTGGGAAGCCATGCTTTGAATGAACTAATGCGCAGCCTTCCATTGGAGAGACTCATGTGGATGTACTGCCCTGGACATGCTGGAGTTAAAGGAAACGAGAGAGCAGAAACACTGGCTGGCAAGGCAACGATAAGAACTGGATTACAGCTTGGCCGATCAGATGTGATAAGAAATCTGAAGAATCACGTATGCAAACAAGAGCAAAGCCACTATACCATAGACCACCTTTTAGATCTGAACGTCAAGAGAGGACGTGGCCGCACATCCAGACTTAAGGGAAGAGCAAGAAACATCACCAACCAAACAAACATTGGAATAATCTCAAGGCCAACTCTGCGAAAAACTCCTAGAGATTGGGGAAAACTGATACTGGGCCTTTCTAACAACAGACACAAAAATGATCAAACACGTGTCAACTGAGATAAGACTTTGAATCCCCCAGGGGTCCCCAGCACATACTGTAGATGTGTGTACGCTGTGTGGGATCATCAGTGGGGTGATGCCAGCGTGATAATTAGAGAGTCCACGGACATGAGTATGCAAGTATTGGTGTGTGAGTGTGTGTCTGAGACAGTGTGTGAGGGAGCGTGTGTGTGTGTGTGTGTGTGTGTGTGTGTGTGTGTGTGTGTGTGTGTGTGTGTGTGTGTGTGTGTGTGTGTGTGTGGGGGGGGGGGGTATGTGAGGGGGAGTTGTATTTGATGGTCTTGTTCTTGTTCTTGGTCCTAAGTCATCTTCTGAACATGCACACACACACACACACACACACACACACACACACACACACACACACACACACACACACACACAGAGAGAGAGAGATGCGATCATCTGTGCCCCACAAAAGCCTCTGGTTTTCATATGCCAATGAAATATGTTCTTGCTCCTCTTGTTCTTTTTCTTGTTCTTTGTTTTTCAAAACACACACACACACACACACACACACACACACACACACACACACACACACACACACACCACACACATACACACACACAGACACAGACACACACAGACACACACACACACACACACACACACACACACACACACACACACACACACACACACACACACACGCACACACACGTGTGTACATTCACTACACACACGTACAAAACAAAAAAAAAAACAAAACAAACAAACAAAAAAAAAAAAAATGTTGTTAGGTAGGCACTCAAGGTCTGACCAGCGCACTGGGCTAATGCGTAGGTAAGACATCTGCTAAGTCGTAGCAAGGAGACCCTCTTCTTCAGTTCTCTCATCTTAGTTGTTAAATTCATTTATCCATCAGCTTAAACTCATATCGTAGTCTGGTCTCAAAACTTAGCGGATGTGGTGTAGCGTATAAGGACTAGTCCGCACGCAGTGACGCCTCCTTGATGAAACTGAAACTGAAACTGAAGGCATGTAGTTGCTAGGATGTTTAGGCACAAGATATATATGAAGATTCATTGATATAGTGACACATTGCTACAGGGAGGTTTATGTACCCAGATGTACAAGTAGGGAGATACACAGAGTTGGAGATCCAGGACATCCATCTATCTATCTATCTATCTATCTATCTATCTATCTATCTATCTATCTATCTATCTATCTATCTATACATAGGCATACTGATATACAGCTACCAGGATGCGAATACACTACAATACATGATTATGGATATACAGGCACATCGTATCATGTAGCTATCAGGATACGAAGGTTGCAAAATACATGGGCATGAAGATGCACAGAAATGTAATCTGCAGCTGTCTGAATGTATAGGTACTGGGACATAATTATAGGTATGAGATGTAGGGGTATACTGAAAAAAACATACCTTGAATTTAAGGAATGGGGATAGTTTGTGGTTACACATAGATTTTATGAAATATGGGTACCAAGATATGTAAAAATAGAGATGCAGCGGTTTGAAAACACATAGCTACCAAGATCTGTAGGTACCAGGATACAGGCTTGTGGAGATAGAATGGTGTAGTGACACGTAGATACCAGGGCGTGTTTAGTATGGAAAACGGAGGCATATGAGAACTAGTATACATTACTATAAACATACAAAGGGCACAGAGATGTGTGTAGTCACCAACATATACAGACATAGGAACACTAGGCATGGGGCTAGATAGGCATGAATATACAACAGACACAGAGGCATGCAGCCACTAACGTAGACAGGTAGGGGAACATGGACCAAGCACGGCCTACTTTCACCCAGGTCGAAGGAGTAAGTGACTGTCCGTTTGTCCTTTGTTTCTGTTCTTAATCTTTTTTTTTCAGTGTTCTTTGTCCTGCCTGGAGACGACCCAGCAGTTCCAAAGCTTTGTGACTTCTTCGTAATATTTGTTCCTTTGTTTGACGGCGTAGTAATTGTTTTCTTGTTCTTTTTGTTGTTTGTTGTAGTTTTTTTATGTAAAAAGAAAGAGATATGTCAAACATTGGTTGTCAGCCATATTGGGCCTACTATTCCATTTTTAAGAAGTTTCTACTTTGTCGCACCAACCGGGCCGTGGTCCCATTTGTCCCTGAGAAGAGTTCAATGGGACACACACCCCAATTGGCAACGATCCGCCCCGGCACAGTGGTGTGTAAGCTACTCAAGGGCCTGACACCCGTACTCCTCTGCTGTCCACCTGTCGACCAGGTGCAGGTGAGCATGTGGTGTGAGGCGGTGGCCTTTAGGTTTTCTTTTTTCTTCTTTTTCTTTTCTTTTTACAAAATCAAAACTTCACCGTTATTACGCATTTTTCTCTTTTTACTTTTCCAATGTAATAATAATAATAATGAATACTTATATAGCGCTTATTCTCGGCTAGAGACCAAGCTCTAAGCACTTTACAATCAACACACGTTTTACACACGGGCTGCCTACCTGGGTAGCGCCGATTTGAAGAGCTGCCAGCTGGCGCTTCATTCAGTCGTTTCCCGAGCCATCCAGTCAATATCGTTCAATGTCGTTCACTCAGTTTCCTTACTTCCTCTATTCTTTCAATCTCTCACGCAGGGTGCGTGCTATGTATAACGTGTCATCCATACCAACGGCCAAACCGGCCTTCTCTCCGAAAGTTGGTGATGGGATTTTACGTGTGTGCAAGATGTTATGCGTGCGTTCACACACGGAACCTCGGTTTATAGTCTCATTCGAAGGACTGTATGGGGAATGGAGTCAGAACCAATGTTAACTCCGAGGGAAAAATCCCCCTGTACCGAAATTCGAACCCGTAACCTCAGATCACGAGTCCGGCGCTCTACCAACTGAGCTATTCCGGCCCAATGTGTCAAAATCCTTTTATCACAACAAAGTCTTTTCCTTATTATGTTTCTAATCACCCAATCCTGGCTTCCTCTTCCTTTCAAACTTTAAATGAAATGAAAAAAAAAAAAGAAATATTTTGATTTACGATCATGAAAAGAGACTTCCACTGGGACTAAGCTTTTCAGCCCCGCTCTCACCCGCCCTGCCAATAACGGATGACGTCATAGCCAAGGGCCTCTGCAAGAGGAGCTCTTTTTGTCTCCTCCCCCCCCCCCCCCCCCCCCCCCCCCCCATGGCCAGCTGAACTAAAGGCGCAGGTGGATCAGCTGGGCCACTTAACTCCATGCTCAGGAAGAATGAACACAGGATGGGTGGGCAGCGGCCAGGGGTGTGTTGTGTGATCTGGGAACAGCAAAACCAGCTGTTTGTGGGGAAATGGATCAGTCTCTAGCCTGAGAAAAGGATACGCAGGGTCCTCTTCAATGCCGTGTGGTGCGGATAAACATACTTTTTGTGTGAACAAAGAGAGCAAGAAGTTTTATGACTGACTTCTCGGGCCAGGACTGCCCTCGTTATGTTTCATCTTTCAGCGTGAGTCCCTCTGTTGATCCAATGTGAAATACTTTGATTAACCAGTTGCAGAGCTGGGTGTTAGCCTAAGGTGTTTGACTTTGAAAGAATCTGGCCCTTGGCCGTCAATAGCACCCCACTCTCTTTTACTTCAGTTCATTCTTTTGTGACTCCTCTCCGGAGTCCAGAGGGGAAGATACCAGATTTATATGGAAACTTCTGGGCAAAATCTGCTTTCTTTCTTTTGTAAGCTTTTAGTGAATTGAGCAACGTCTTTTATGTCTGGATATGGCGAAATATGAAGATGTCATATTTAAAGTGACTTATAGCTCATAATTGAAGGGAATATTGGAACTGCTGTATACCTTTTCCATCCCACAGGAACTGATGTATACCTTTTCTCTCCCATAGGAACTGATGCATACCTTTTCTCTCTCATAGGGACTGATGTATACCTTTTCTCTCCCATAGGGACTGATGTATACCTTTTCTCTCCCATAGGGGACTGATGTATACCTTTTTCTCTCCCATAGGACTGATGTATACCTTTTCTATCATCAGATAGAACTGATGTATACCTTTTCTATCCCATAGGAACTGATGTATACCTTTTCTATCCCATAGGAACTGATGTATACCTTTTCTATCAGATAGGAACTGATATATACCTTTTCTATCAGATAGGAACTGATGTATACCTTTTCTATCCCATAGGAACTGATGTATACCTTTTCTATCCCATAGGAACTGATGTATACCTTTTCTATCCCATAGGGACTGATGTATACCTTTTCTATCCCATAGGGACTGATGTATACCTTTTCTATCCCATAGGGAGTGATGTATACCTTTTCTATCAGATAGGGACTGATGTATACCTTTTCTATCAGGTAGGAACTGATGTATACCTTTTCTATCCCATATGAACTGATGTATATCTTTTCTGTCAGATAGGGACTGATGTATACGTTTTTTCTATCAGAGAGGAACTGATGTATACCTTTTCTATCCCATAGGGACTAATGTATACCTTTTCTATCCCATAGGGATTGATGTATGCCTTTTCTATCCCATAGGGACTGATGTATACCTTTTCTATCCCATAGGGACTGATGTATACCTTTTCTATCCCATAGGGACTGATGTATACCTTTTCTATCACATTGCAAGATAAAATTCATGACTGGTATCCATCTGGTTGCATTAACCTACAGAGAATGAATGCCAATAACTGCTATCGTTAATGATCTCGTACACACCTCACAGGACACATTTGCACTGTCCAGCACCATCTAGAATTATTCTGCAAAGTTTGTCATGATCAACTCTAAAGTCTCATCATTCATTATCAACAAATGCTATGTCATTATCAAACAAGATTACATCACCATCACGAATGCTCAGTCATCATCTTCAGCAATGACTGTCATTATCATCATCATCAACGACATCGACTACACATCATCAAATATTATGTACACTGTTATTATCATGAACACTATGTCATTACCACCAACAGTTACTATGTCATTATCACCAACAGTTACTATGTCGTTATCACCAACAATTATTATCTCATTATCGTACTCATCAATCATTAAGTCAATGGCCATCACACCTTGAATCCTTGGGAGTTCAGAGGTCGTCGTCGGCGTTGTTGTTACATCTTTCACAGTTGCAGTGGTCTCATGCGCTGTATCAGAGGAAGTGGGGACTGTAACAGACAAAAGAGAGTGAGAGGGATATCAGGTGATGTAGATCAACAATCACAACTGTACCAGAAGCAGCAGGCATTATCACAGCCAGCAAGGTACTACGCTATCTTGTTCATCATTAGTAACAGTACAACAGTAAAAGGAGCATTGTAATAGTAACAGTACAACAGTAAAAGGAGCATTGTAATAGTAACAGTACAACAGTAAAAGGAGCATTGTAATAGTAACAGTACAACAGTAAAAGGAGCATTGTAATAGTAACAGTACAACAGTAAAAGGAGCATTGTAATAGTAACAGTACAACAGTAAAAGGAGCATTGTAATAGTAACAGTACAACAGTAAAAGGAGCATTGTAATAGTAACAGTACAACAGTAAAAGGAGCATTGTAATAGTAACAGTACAACAGTAAAAGGAGCATTGTAATAGGCTAAAGAGGTGAGTTATCAACTGCTACAGCTCACCATTAACATTGCCGTAAAAGAGACGGGTACAGTAATAAACAATGAAATATTGGTTGTGTTTCACATAGACCGTTATATCAACGGTTGCAACAGAAGAAGCAGGTATTGCAACAGACAAAATGGGTCAATTACCGGTTGTATGTAATGCAGTTGATCAATAAACAGAGGATTCAGGTATTGTAAAATTCAGATGAGCAGAACAAACAGTTGTACATAATGTAGTTCTCGTTTGTCTTTTTAAATTGTAAGTGAGTGAGTACTGTGACAGACAAAAAAAAGGTAAAGCATTGGGTGTATGTCATGTAGTTTGTCGCTGACAGTTATGACTGAAGAGCAGCATAACAGAAGAAAATCAATTGTTGACTGTATTTGAGGTTGTCAACAGCTGCAGCAGGGAGGGGGGGGGGGATACTACAACAAGTAAGGGTTTAACCAGTTGTCTAAGAGACAAAAGGTCTGAATTATTGCTGGAATTTGAGTTCTCATCAGCACCGGAATAGAAAAGCAGGCTTTGTAACAGACAGGTAAAGAAAGGTTAATTTTAGTTGTATGGAATGAAGTTTATCATTTCCAATCGTAGGGGAGAACACAGTCTTCTTAATTACCAAAAAAAAAAGAAGTTAAATTAGTGGTTATTTATGATGTAGTTCTTTGTCAAATAAAAAAGGGAAATTAGAAGATAGGTTCTGTAACAGACAAAAAGGATGAATTATTAGTTGTCTGTGATGAGGCTCATTGTGAACTAGTGTAACAGAGAAAGGCAATATTGTGAAACACAAAAGATTTGAATTAGTACTTGTATCTTACGTAGTTAATTATTAATAATTGTAACAGAGAGTATGTTGATTATGAAATATTGTAACAGAGAAGACGGTATCGCAACATTAAAAAAGAAGGGCCGAATTGCCAATTGTCTGTAGTGAAGCTAATCAGTAACAATTGTTTCAAATTGTCTGTAGTGAAGCTAATCAGTAACAATTGTTTCAAATTGTCTGTAGTGAAGCTAATCAGTAACAATTGTTTCAAATTGTCTGTAGTGAAGCTAATCAGTAACAATGTTTCGGAGGAGGTATGTTCTGTATAAGAAAAAAACGTTTTTAAAAAACTGGTTCTATGTAATATCCTTCTTCATTAACAGCTGTAACAGAGGAGTGGATCCTATAGGAGACAAACGGTTGTAGTTAGTTATTGAGGGATGAAACAGAAAAGGCGGATAGTTGTTGGTGGCGTGCATTGTAGTTAATTATTGAGTATTGAAACAGAAAAGGCGGATAATTGTTGGTGGCGTGCGTTGTAGTTAGTTATTGAGGGATGAAACAAAAAAAGCGTATAATGTTGGTTGCGTGCATTGTAGTTAGTTATTGAGGGATGAAACAGAAAAGGCGGATAATTGTTGGTGGCGTGCGTTGTAGTTAATTATTGAGTAATGAAACAGAAAAGGCGCACACTATCAGCGAAAAAAGAGGTGAATCTGGGGCTCTGTGTAATGTAGATAATGATCAACACTTTCAACAGATGTCTAGGTTTTGTTAGATGCAAAAGGGGTAAATTATTCGTTGTAAGACATAAAAGAGGTGCATTATTTGATGTAAGATACAAGGGGTGAATTATTGGTTTGTAAGACACGAGGGGTGAATTATTGTTGTAAGAGAAAAGGGTAAATTATTGGATGTAAGATACAAAAGAGGTGGATTTTGGTTGTAAGACATAAAAGGGGTGCATTATTTGATGTAAGACACAAAAGGGGGTAATTTATTGGTTGTAAGACACAAGGGGTGAATTACTGGGTGTAAAAGAAAAGGGTGAATTATTGGATGTAAGACACACAAAGGGGTGAATTTTGGTTGCAAGACACAAAGAGGTGAATGATTGGATGCAAGACACAAAAGGGGTGGATTATGAGTTATCAGACGCAAAAGGGGTGGATTATTGGTTGTAAGAGAAAAAGGGTGAATTATTGGATGTAAGATACAAAAGGGGTGGATTTTGGTTGTAAGACATGGAACACATATACACACACACATATATATATATATGTGTGTGTGTGTGTGTGTGTGTGTGTGTGTGTGTGTGTGTGTGTGTGTGCGCGTGCGCGCGTGCGTGTGTGCATGTGTGTGTGTGTGTGTCTGTCTGCCTGCTTGTCTCTGTCTGTCTCTCGTTGGAAAAAAGCATTTTTTTTTTTCAGTCTCAGTACTATAGTAAAGTGTAATTTCTCTCTGTCTCTGTCTGTCTGTCTATCTGTCTGTCTCTGTCTCTCTCTCTCTCTCTCTCTCTCTCTCTCTCTCTCTCTCTCTCTCTCTCTCAATTATTTAAACGTAAAACGCAAAGGAATACGTTTTAAAAGTTTCGGAAATGCCTAGCCGACCAGACTGAAGCTTGATCGTCCTTGCAGTGAAGTACGCCGTCGCCAGCTTAGAGGCTATACAGATTTAAGGAAGATGACTCGATGTCCACCCAAAGCTGACTAAGATTGTAAAGTCGTCTCCATCGAGGTACCATTTTCGCCCGTTGGGCAATCTTAAAATCAGTTTGAAATATTTTCCGTAGTCTGGGTAGTAGTAGATAGCATCGGCCTCATGTTTGGTGGAGTAAATATTTACCACCTCCTCCCCCCCCCCCAAAAAAAACAACAACAACAACAACAACAACAACAAAGTTATTTTCAAGGAAATTTTTTTTTTCTGATATTTTATGCAATTAAGCTGGTAAGAGACTGTCGGTAGGGAATGAGGGAGAGAGAAAACCATTCTGACCTCTAGGAGTGTTGGAGACAGAATTGGCGAGGCCAAGCTCTCTATTCCAGACTCAGTGGATGAAATAACCATCCCTTTACCACATCCCGACCCCCACCCCACCCTACCCCACCCCACCTCTTGAGCCTGCATAGGTTACAGGCACCCAATATTAAGGAATAAAATGGCACTGCATGCAGTGTTATCTCACCTGACATGTGCTGAGTGTAGAAACATGCCCATAGAGGACTAGAGTCAAATGTCCTTTCAAATCAACCCCCAGCCATACGTGAATTCTCCTCACCATGTCCCTCAGAAGAAGACCTTGAGGTCTTCAAAACAACGTCCAGCAGGTGAGGACTGACAGCAGCAGCAGAAGTCCTGGGAAGAAGCCGATGGAGACCAACAGCATGGATCAAAGCAACATCTTGGACAGCTGTGATACTAGAAGGGACTTCAAACTGCTCCAGACGACTAAATGGGAGAATTACTGAGGCATAAACAAGAAAATGAGAAAAGAAATGAAGAACGCAAAGGACAGCTGGATCGAACAACATTGTAAAGACATTGGGAAAAAAAAAAACTTAGACAACAACACAAAGAAAGCTTTTGAGATTGGAAGGAATTGGCCGAACAAAAGTAAAATGTAATCAGCACAATTTAGGGCAAAGACTGTGACTGTCTGACACAGCAAGAAGACATCATCTGGGGAATGGTTCCATACTCCAAATGGAATTTGTTAGGGCTGCCTTCATTCTCCCTCACCATGCGACATATTCCTGGAACTCATCACGGGCAGACGTGTTTGAAAATCATGTCAGCACTGTCAGCATTGGAGTGGAAACCATCATAAATCTTTCATTTGAAAATGACATCAAAGGCCTGGCAAGCAAAGAAGAAGAACTTGCCAAGTTTGTTGAACGACTGGATGGAACTCAAACAAGAGACGGCCTGGACATCAGCGCCGAGAAGAGCAAGTTGATGACCAGCCACAACACCACCATTACTACTGATGTGACTGTCCGCAGTCAGAAGCTGGAATCAGTTCAACAGTTCACTGACTGGGGATCTGTCACCAGCAGTCTGGGATACATACCAGAGATCCTCGCAGGGGCAGCAAAGACATCCACTGCACTGTCCAAGTTGAAACCTGCATGAAAATACGAGAACATCTCCATAAAAGACATCCACTGCCCTGTCCAGGTTAAACGTTGTATGAAAGGACGAGAATATCTCCATAAAAGACATCCACTGCACTGTCCAGGTTAAACCCTGTATGAAAGGACGAGAACATCTCCATCAAACACAAGATGTGGCTGCTGTGTGCACCGGTATGTCCCATCTTCTATGAAGGGACGAGAACATCTCCATCAAAACACAAATGTGCACCGGTATGTTCCATCTTGCTGTACACATCCGAGACACGGACTCTCACGGCGGGATGTGAACAGAATCCAAGCCATGGAGATGAGATGCTGCCACGAGATACTGAACATTAGATACAAAGTCATGATAATAGAACACTGTTTGTGCGGTCATATGTCAAGATCCAAAGGCCTAGCTACAACATCCACCAGGGAACTCTTTAAGAAGGGAGACGGAGGGGAAGGCAGAAACAAACAACAAACAAAACCATGAGCTGATAACTGTGCAGACTGGACAAGGAAATCATTTCCAGATACCCAGGGCACGGCACACAAACAACAGAACTGGAGATTTCAGCTTCAGTTTCATAAAGGAGGTGTCACTGCGTGTTGACTAGTCCATAAACGCTACACCACATCTGCTAAATTTTGAGGCCACACTGCGCATGATTTATAAGTGATGTAGATACGAATGAACTGGAGGAATCTGCTTCACTGCTCTTCTGTGTGGTGACTCAGGGACTCCTAGTGGAGTTCAGAAAAAAAAAAAGATGGAGAACATACAGAGATGTTCTCTGGTACTGCAAGCAGGTGAAGCGAATGCGGACTGAGGTTTCAGATGAAATGAACAACGCTGCAGCAAAACACTGCTGAACACGTCGGCAGCCATCACGGGGTCAGGTAGTAATCTGTGGAGTAAAATCACAATGTGTGTGAGTGGATGAATGCTCGCAAAGAACAGAATGGCTGTCACCAGTGACTCAGGATGGCAGACCTAACCAGAATGACAGGCCTAACTAGAACGACAGGCCTAACCAGAATGACAGACCTAACTAGAATGACAGACCTAACTAGAATGACAGACCTAACCAGAATGACAGACCTAACTAGAATGACAGACCTAACCAGAATGACAGACCTAACCAGAGTGACAGACCTAACCAGCATGACAGGCCTAACCAGCATGACAGGCCTAACCAGAATGACAGACCTAACTAGAATGACAGGCCTAACCAGAATGACAGACCTAACCAGAATGACAGGCCTAACCAGGATGACAGACCTAACCAGGATGGCAGACCTAACCAGGATGATAAACCTAACCAGGATGGCAGACCTAACCAGGATGATAAACCTAACCAGGATGGCAGACCTAACCAGGATGATAAACCTAACCAGGATGGCAGACCTAACCAGGATGATAAACCTAACCAGGATAGCAGACCTAACCAGGATGACAGAACTAACCAGGATGGCAGACCTAACCAGGGATGATAAACTCAACCAGGATGGCAGACCTAACCAGAATGACAGACCTAACCAGGATGGCAGACCTAACCAGGATGGCAGACCTAACCAGGATGGCAGACCTGAGCAGGATGGCAGACCTGAGCAGGATGACCTGAGCAGATGGCAGACCTGAGCAGGATGGCAGACCTGAGCAGGATGGCAGACCTAACCAGGATGGCAGACCTGAGCAGGATGGCAGACCTGAGCAGGATGGCAGACCTGAGCAGGATGGCAGACCTAACCAGGATGGCAGACCTAACCAGGATGACAGAACTAATCAGGATGGCAGACCTAACCAGAATGGCAGACCTAACCAGGATGACAGAACTAACCAGGATGGCAGACCTAACCAGGATGATAAATCCAACCAGGATGGCAGACTAACCCAGAATGACAGACCTAACCAGGATGGCAGACCTAACCAGGATGACAGAACTAATCAGGATGGCAGACCTAACCAGGATGGCAGACCTAACCAGGATGGCAGACCTGAGCAGGATGGCAGACCTGAGCAGGATGGCAGACCTGAGCAGGATGGCAGACCTAACCAGGATGGCAGACCTAACCAGGATGGCAGACCTGAGCAGGATGACAGACCTGAGCAGGATGACAGACTAACCAGGATGACAGAACTAATCAGGATGGCAGACCTAACCAGAATGGCAGACCTAACCAGGACAGTAGAGTTAGCTTGGACAGCAGACTTGTCAGGGGTGGTAGATTTAGCCAGCATGGCCTCAGCTTTATTGTTAGAGGTCCCGCCGATGATGTATACTCCATGGCCAAACACTGGATGGTGATGGGGAAAGGGCCAAACGGATGGTAAAGCCCTGGAGGTGTCAGTGAAATTACCTTCTCCAGCACAGACCACTCCAACAGCTTCATTACGTTGACAGTTATGACTTCCCCACTGAGCCCGAGTGCAGAACATGAGGTTCGATTCTGTTCCCAGGCAGCTGACGTCATCCAGGTACATCGTCCCTGACCCCACTCCAAAAGGTGCTTTGAGCCGAGCCTGCGGGATTCGCGCGCGCGCGCGCGCGCGCGCACGCACGCACACACGCACGCACGCACGCACGCACGCACACACACACACACACACACACACACACACACACACACACACACACACACACACACACACACATATACACACACGAACACACACACACACACACACACACACACACACACACACACACACACACACACACACACACACACACGCACATACACGCACACACACACACACACACACACACACACACACACACACACACACACACACACACACACACACACACACATACGGTGTACTTTAACTGAATTACATTGTTCTCATTAACAAAAAGGGAGAATGTATGCATGCAGCCTCTCATGCGCAAACGTAGTATCGGCAATCCTCACACCAGTGTGGTGGTCACGCTGATCACTTACAGAAAGGGATAGTTTCACACCAGAGTGGCCAGTAGTCCCACAACTTACAGAGAGGGATAGTTAGTAACACAACTTACAGAGGGATAGCAAGTGTCACAACTGACAGGGAGGGATAGTTAGTTACACTGCTTACAGAGAGGGATAGTTAGTAACACAACTTACAGAGAAGGACAGTTGGCAACACAACTTACTGAGAGAGATAGTTGGCAACACAACTTACAGTGTGGAATAGTTAGTAACACAACTTACAGAGAGGGTAGTTGGTAACACAACTTACAGAGAGGAATAGTTGGTAACACAACTTGCAGAGAGCGACAGTTGGTAACACAACTTACAAAGAGGGATAGCTAGTAACACAACTTACGGAGAAGGATAGCAAGTTTCACAATAGACAGAGAGGGATAGTTAGTAACACAACTTACAGAGAGGGATAGCAAGTCTCACAACTGACGGAGAGGGATTGTTAGTAACACAACTTACAAAGAGGGATAGTCGGTAACACAACTTACAAAGAGGGATAGTTGGTAACACAACTTACACAGAGGGATAGTAACACAACTTACAGAGAGGGATAGCAAGTTTCACAATTGACAGAGAGGGATAGTTAATAACACAACTTACAAAGAGGGATAGTTGGCAACACAACTTACAGAGAGGGATAATTAGTAACACAACTTACAAAGAGGGATAGTAAGTCACACAACTTACAGAGAGGGATAGCAACTCTCACGACTGACAGAGAGGGATAGTTAGTTAAAATACTTTCTGAGAGGGATAGTTCTACTTACAGAGAGGGATGGTAGGTCTCGCAAATTACAGGGAGAGATAGCAAGTTCTCACAACTTACAGAGAGGGATAGTAAGTCTCACAACTTACAGATAGGGATAGTAAGTCTTAAAACTTACAATAGAGGGATAGTAAGTCTTACAACTTACAAAGAGTGATAATAAGTTATGCAACTTACAATAAAGGGAAGGGATATTAAGTTTCACAACTTACAGAGAGGGACAGTAAGTCTTACAACTTACAGAGAGAGACTAAGTCCCACAGCTTACAGAGATGAATAGTAAGTCTCATGAATTACACAGAGGGATAGTAAGTTTCACAACTTACAGAGAGGGACAGTAAGTCTTACAACTTAGAGAGAGTGATAGTAAGTCTTACAACTTACAGAGAGGTATAGTAAGTCTCATGAATTACACAGAGGGATAGTAAGTCTCACAATTTACACAGAGGGATAGTAAGTCTCACAACTTACAGAGAGGGACAGTAAGTCTCACAACTTAAAGAGAGGGACAGTAAGTTTCATGACTTACAAAGAGGGATAGTCAAAAACTTACAGAGATGGATAGTAAGTCTCTCAACTTAGAGAGAGGGATAGTAAGTGTCATATCTTACAGGCAGGGATAGTAAGTCTCACAACTTAGAGATAGGAATAGTTTCAGACTGTTGTGGCCTTTAGTCTCCAGACTTCCAGTGAGAGATACTTTCAGAGCAGTGTGACCAATGATCTCACAATTTACAGGCATGGATAGTTTCAGTGGAAAGTTGACAAAAATAGTTTCAGAAAGCACACCCACAGCCACAGCCACACTCACACCCACCCACCACCCACCCACCCACCCACACACACACACGCACGCACATGCGCGCGCACACTCACACACACACACACACACACACACACACACACACACACACACACACACACGCACACACACACACGCATGCTTACACTGGCGTAAGTAGATGACAATAATGAGCTGGGCACTCTACATTTCTTACTGTTCCGTTTGGAGCCGAAGTGAAGCTGACGACACACGACCGTGGCGGCATTGTCATCAAAGCCATCATCACACACGATGCCCCAGTCACTGCCATTCCGGCGGACTTCCAGCCGTCCTGCTCTCGCCGTGGGTCCGTCCACTAAACGTACCTGTAGCTCTGCAGAGACACAGAGACACAAACACAGTAGTACACACATGTATGCTCCTAACAATCCAAGTGTGTGCACACACACAAACGCGCGAGCGTACGCAACATGCGTGTGGGCACGTGTACATATATTTGCATAAACGCGCGCGCGTGCTGCACACACACACACACACACACACACACACACACACACACACACACACACACACACACACACACACACACACACACACACACACACACACACGTGCGCTCGCGCACGTGCGCTTGCGCGCGCACACACACACACACACACACACACACACACACACACACACACATGCACACGCAGGCGCGCGCGCGCACTCCCCCCCCCCCCCCCCCCCCCACACAACACCACACACACACACACACACACATACACACACAGGTGCGCGCGCGCTCACACACACACAGCGCGCGCGCGTTTGCACGCACGCACGCACGCACGCACGCACGCACGCACACACATACACGCACACGCACGCACGCACGCACGCACATACACTCACACACACACACACACACACACACACACACACACACACACACACATACGAACGCACGCACGCACGTACGCACGCACGCACGCACGCACCGACGCACGCACGCACACGCTGCCATACGCATCGGGAAAAATTCCTTTTGTGCACTTGAAATCGGCAGACCTGCTCTTCAGATGATCGACATTCTTTTTTTTTTTTTTTTTTAAAGTTTCAGAAGAACTGACTGGAGTGATTGCAAACTCAGCTATACAGGATGCTTGCTCCTCAGTGATCCGTTTCCTTTCTTAATAGTGATTTATACTCCTAGGGAAAAGAAGAGACTGCCTCTCACTTGGGCGGAATCAGTGGACTAGCTAAGATGAGAGAGAGAGAGAGAGAGAGAGAGAGAGAGAGAGAGAGAGAGAGAGAGAGAGAGATTAGAGAGAGAGAGCTGAGAGAAGATTAGCTGAGAGGGAAAAAGAAGAGAATAAAAGAAGTATGAATCACAGAATCACAGAAATGTTTGGCTATAGGCAGAAAGTCTTTTGCCCTCATTACTAGTGTCCATTAATATGCTTTTGGATCAGTACATAGTGACTGTCCCTTGGTTAAATCAGGCATAGTGTATACTACATTTATTACCGCTTCAGTAAAGATTTAAATCAATGGAAAATACTTGGTCCTTAAAGGTTTTGTCAATTTGATTTTTGAAGGCGTTAACTGATGATGCATTAATGGTATCATATGGAAGGGTTGTTCCACAGATTAATAATACGATTATAAAAAAAAAAAAAAAAAACTAGTTAGTTACAAAGTTGGGCTTTTTAAGTTCGAAGTTGTGTCCTCGAATCTTATCGTAAATAGCCAAGGTGAACAGGGAAGAGGTAGTGCATGGATCATAACTATTGTGCATGATCTTAAATACTTCGATGAGATCACCTCTTGGTCGCCTGAATTCTAGGCTGGGCAACCTGAGTAGAGCCATACGCTCCTCGTAACCGAGACCTCCAGTACCAGTTTATACACTTGGTAAATCTACGTTGAACGCCTTCAATCATATTTGTGTACTTTTTTAAAGTAGGGGCACCATACTGAGTTCCCGTTTTCAAGAATAGGCCTAACTAACGCTTTGAGTAATTGAACCATTATTTCAGGAGACTTATTTGTAATAGTTCTCAAAAGCAGACCAGAAATTTGATTTCCTTATGTGAATCAAAAACTTAATTCTGGGTCCATGGTGACCCCCAGATCCTTTTCAGCGACTGTACTGTCCAGTACACGTATTAAACCATTCTCTTTTATTACGTATTCATAATGTGGATTGTTCTTTCCAGGGTGGAGTACTTTACATTTCTCACCATTAAATTGCAACAGCTAGGTATTTATCCATTCAACCAGTTTATGCATACACATTTGTAAATGATCTCTGTCATCAGTATTTCGAATTGCTCAGTAAACCTTGGTATCATCTGCAAAAATTTTGACATCACAATATACCTCTCCAGGCATGTCATTTATAAAGTATATACACAGCGTTGGTTCCAGGACACTACCTTGTGGTACATCACTTGTCACCCTTACCTTCCTTCGATGAACGGATGCCACTGACACTTACGAACTGGGATCTTTCATTTAAAAAATCACTTATCCATATGATAAAAGCTTTCCTTGTATACCATATCCTGCCAGCTTATTAATAAGTCTATAATGGGGAACTGTATCAAAAGCTTTTCTCAAATCAAGATAAACTGCATCTACAGGTACTTTGTCATCTAACATGACTAACCAATCATTCTATGTAACAAGCAGTTGTGTTACACACGAGCGTCCCTTGGTACTTCCAAACTGTTCTCTTGATAACAAATTCTATCTGTTTAATTGCTCACAAAGAGCGTCCGGATAAAACCCTAATAAACTCTACAGACAACTGATGTTAAGCTGACAGGGCGATAGTTACCTGCTAAATTTTTATTTCCTTTCTTAAAAATAGGACACACTTCAGTTAATTTCCATGCACTGGGTATGACACCATTTTCTATAGTTCTGTCAAACAGTATCTTTAAAGGGTATGCAGTGATATCAGCCAGCTCCTTTAATATTCGTGGGGGTGAATCTCGTCAGGTCCTGGGGACTTAGATGGATTTAGATTTCTTAGGGCTTTATTCATCTGCTCTACTGTAACTTCTACCTGGGAAATACCTGGAACATTTTTCTTGCATGAAAACTCTGGAACATTCTCGTTACTCTCCACTGTAAAAACACTAGCAAAAAAGCTGTTTAACACACTGGCTTTTTCTGTGTTGTTTTTTTTGTCAAGGTACCAGGTACCATCTTCCTTAATCAGATCTGCAACCGATTCTTTTGGCAAAGTCTTACTTGCAACATATCGGAAGAAACCTTAGAAACCTTATGACTTAGAGAGGGAGTTGGACTCTGAGCTAGTTTTAGGCTCGTATGTCATCTATCTTAGGATAAGTAGGGGATGTGTGAACATATTTGATAATTGTCAATACATCTCTTTTTTATTGCAGTATCGGATTTCAGTCGTATATTCTCGTTTTGATTGTGATCAAAAATATTTCCAAATTCTACCCCGTTCACACATTTGATAGTAAAAATGTGGATTCTGTGATCAACCGTTACAAGTATACTCCACGTAAGTTGTTAACCTAGACTACTAAGACTGAGAGTGCCATGTGTTCCTCGGGCCACCACCCTGTACATTAGAGGCATGACTTGGACGCAGCCACTCGCAGCCCTTGAGATGCTTCAGGAGCTACGGGTTTGGGATTGTCAGGTAGGTGGGTCCTCTAGGGGAAGGACTTGGAATAATTTCTCTATGAGAATTATCGTACATTTCACCTACACCCCCTCTCTTACTAGTGGTGGAAGGAGCAACTTTCCGGTACTAGTCATCAAAGAAATTTTTATTTGTTTCGGGTATAGTAAAAATACGGAAGACTGGCTCTGAGATAATTTTCCTTAGGCCTGTACTATAATTACAAGTACTTATAGCTCCGAGATACAGAATTGAAGAGAGAAGTTCAAACATTCAACATTCGATTGAACAACAGGGAACTGACACAAGTTAAGTGCACTTTCACACATCAACTTTTATTACTTATACATAGATAAGAAATGGCGTGACAATTCCATAGGCTGTGTTTCAGTTCATTGGACTACCACAATGAGGGGTCCTTCCTCACTCCTACTTTACTCGCTTGCACTCTGTGCAGCAAGCTTAAGTTGGCATACAGGGGTTCTGTCTATGTTACACTGAATGTATATGGTTATTATACATCCACCTGCTTGCTTGCTAATACCTCATAGACAGGTTCTCACTGTTTCATCATAAAGTGAGGGTAAGGGTCTGATGGGTTTGAGTCCAGGGTGGTAAGCAAACTTAGCTTTGCTTCGGAGAAGACAGTTGTTCTCTCCTGTGGCTGGTGACTGCCCCACTGGTGTAGATCTGTTGTCTGGTGTCGCCCCTGGTTTCGGGCGAAGTCCCAGCTTCTGGTTCAGTCGCAATGTGTAGCGTGACCAGGATCCCAGTTCTGCGATAAAGAGAACTTGATCTGTAGATGAGAATCTGGTGGCTGGTCTGACGAGTGCACACATTTACCCTTTTTTTCCTCTGTC
>JADBJO010010359.1:0-10000 GCA_016801955.1 Conus betulinus
CAGACCAGATTTGGAGAGGAAAAGCAATTCGCTGGGCTTTTCCGGTCAGCGCAGACCAGATTTTGGAGAAAAGTTAATTCGCTGGGGCTTTCCAGTCAGCACAGACCAGATTTGGAGAAAAAGTAATTCGCTGGGCTTTTCCAGTCAGCACAGATGTGACAGATTTGGAGGAAAAGTAATTCGCTGGGCTTTTCCAGTCAGCAACAGACCAGATTTGGAGGAAAAGTAATTCGCTGGGCTTTTTCCAGTCAGCACAGACCAGATTTGGAGAAAAAGTAATTCGCTGGGCTTTTCCAGTCAGCACAGACCAGATTTTGGAGAAAAGTAATTCGCTGGGCTTTTCCAGTCAGCACAGACCTGATTTGGAGAAAAGTAATTCGCTGGGCTTTTTCAATCAGCACAGACCAGATTTGGAGAAAAGTAATTTGCTGGGCTTTTCCCGGTCAGCGCAGACCAGATTTGGAGAAAAGCAGATGAAAAAGTGACTTGTAGTATGACCAACAACAGAGATGGACAGACTGGACTTTTGAACCAACTGAGACAGAGACAGACAGACAGACGCAGACAGACAGACAGACAGATGCAGACAGACAGACAGACAGACAGACACAGATGGACAGACAGACACAGACAGACTTACAGACAGACACATAGATAGACGCTGACAGACAGACAGACACAGACAGACACAGACTGACAGACACCACAGACAGATGCAGACAGACAGACAGACACAGATGAACAGACAGACACACAGACAGACAGACACGCATACAGGCAGACGGACACAGACGGACACAGACCACACACAGACAGACTGACGGACACACAGACAGACGCAGACAAGACAGACAGAAAAAGATGGACAGACAGACAGACAGATCCAGACAGACCGACACAGACACACAGACTGACTGACTGACAGAGGGAGACAGACCACTCAGAGGTTGCTTTCTATATTAAATGTGTAATGCATGAATGTATTTGTAATGTTTATTTTAACAACCCCCCCCCCCAACACACACACACACACACACACAACACACACACACACACACACACACACACACACACAGCCCTTCCTTTAGTCCTGTCTGCATCTGTGATGTCTGTCAGTAAAGAAAACAGAAAAAACAAGGACAGACAGACAGACACAGACAGACAGATGCAGACAGATAGACAGAAAGACAGACAGGGAGAAGGTGGCAGTCAGAATCTGCTTTCTATATTAGATGTGTAATGTATGTATGTCTTTTTTTTATGGTTATTTCTCAACCACCCCCTTTCTCCCCCTCCCTCTTCTTCCCCCTCATCCCCTCCCCTCCCCAAAAAGGTGGGGGGTTGCTCAGTGCAAAAGGGTCAAAGAGGATATATAAAGAATCACTTGACTGGGGTTGTCTTCTTTTGTGCTGTGTAAGGTGCGTGAGTGCGCAGGATTTGTGTCCTGCTTTTGGAATTAAAATTTTTTTTTCTTTTTTTTTAACATTTCAGGATGATGGTTGTTATTCTCGTCCTTTTTATCAGCTGTCCAATGTATGCATGTTGCACACACATGCAGACACGCACCATACAGACACAGACATATACAGACACAGACACACACGCACAGGCACGCACGCACACACTCACGCACGCATGCGTGCATGCATGCTCACAAACATGCAGGTGCAAGCACACATCACACACAGTGACACACACACACACACACACACACACACACACACACACACACACACACATGCAGGTGCAAGTGCACACATGCGCACATATGCACTCACAGGCTTGCACATAAACACACACACAGGCACGCACACGCACGCATGCACGTAGCAGGCAGGCATACAGGCACGCATGCATGCATGCACACACACACACACCACACCACACACACACACACACACACACACACACACACACACACACACACACACACAGAATATTTGGTAGCCTGAGGCATGGTGGTGTGCCAGGACATCTGTTGGAAAGGGGATATTGGTCCAGGGACAACAGACTATCAGGTTCCCTGTCATTGGCAGTGGTTCTTGTGTAAACAGTCCCCCTCAGGTATGAAGTTAAGTACTGGGCACACACACACACACACACACACACACACACACACACACACACACACACACAATACACACATACACACACACACACACACACACACACACACACACACACATGCACACACACACACACTCTTCTCTCTCTCTCTCTCTCTCTCTCTCTCTCTCTCTCTCTCTCACTAAGCGTGCTCGTGCACACACACACATGCAGTGAAATACGCCCACACCCCACACACGCACACGCACACACGCGCACACACACACACACACCCACACACACAGACACACACACACACACACACACACACATACACATATGACACACAGAGTATTGAAAAACTGTTAGCTGTTGTTTGAATCAAGTGAAGGGTTTTTTATGTGTGAATGCGTGCTTGTGTTCATGATTGTATGCTTGTCTGTCTGCGTCGGGCATTTGCCAGCACACTGGATGTTTTTGTCTTTTGCGTGCATGATTTTCCCATCAGCCAGATGGAGGCTAACACACACACACACACACAGGTGGATGTAGGGGGGCAGGGGAGTGGGGAGACCTAAAGAGCTGAAAGCAGTGAATGGATGGTAAAAACACAGGCCACTGTTTTTGTGTTCCATATACACACCCTGCCACTTTTTCCCATCCCATGACAGCAAAACAAAGCTCTGCCCATCACAGTCCCTCAGTCCCCATTTCTCCACTTCTTCCCCCCCCCCCCCCAGCCTCCCCTCCAGTCTCTCCCTCCCTGCCCCCACCGCCCCCCCTCTTCTTCCCCACTCCCTTCCCCATCTGCCTGGTATCCAGAGCATCTGCAAGAGCACCTGCTCCACCTCACCTCCTGTCAGGCATTCAGAGCATCTGTCTGCACACAGCTCCCAGGTGTTTGTGCTTTTCTCTCGTTAGTGTGGCAGAGGTCTCCCCCACCTGAAGGCCTGAAGGCCGCTGATGTGCTGATGTCGGTGGAACCACCGTTCCATGGATGGGGGGATGTTTCCAAGAGTGAGGCTGAGGTTCCAGGATAAAAAAGAGAAAAAGAAGAAAAAAAGAAAGAAAGAAAAAAAGGTTAGCAGGTTCCAACGTTTCTGCAAATTCATGGATTTTAATTAATTTTTTTTTTAAAAAACTAGGTATGTGAAATAGAGAAACTGCAGGAAAAGATTAAAAAAGAAAGAATGCAATGGCAACCCTGATATGGCCGTTTTGTGGCTGGCTGGGCTATAAGCAACATTATCTTACTTTACCTTGGGGAAAACAAAGTATGTCAGTGGGGAAGATGTTATTGAAGGGAACGGGGGTTAGGAGGTACCCTTGGGGGAAAAAGTATGTCAGTGCAGAAGATTTAGTTTAAGGGAATGGGGGGGTGGGGGGGGGGAGGGTGGCAGGAGGTACGTTAGGCGAAAAAAGTATGTTGGTGGGGAAGATATTATTGAAGGGAATGGGGTTAGGAGGGTTGGAGGAAAAAGCGTGCGTTTGAATTTGTGGAGCACTTATTGCCTTTTTTTTTTTTCTTTTTGGTATGCTGGCAGATGACATTGAAGTCTGGAGATCTCGTTTGAATTTCTTTGTGAGAGTGGGACCGGTGCCTTTTGTTAGTCTGAATTTCTTTGTGAGAGTGGGCCGGTGCCTTTGTGTGTCCGGTTGAAAGCAAAATGATGTGACGCTGTGATGTTTTACAGAAATGCTGCAAAGTGAACAACAAACAAACAAGCAAACAAACAAACAAACAAACAAGCAGACAAGCAATTAAGCAAACAACCTGACCAAAAATGCACGAGTGTTCCTGGTTTGGGTTGGAAATGCCCCAAGCTCCCTCCTCTTATCCCCCTTTTGAATTTCAGAAACCTTTACTTTTCCTTGATAAAGATCCTGAGTTAGCGATTGTTTGGAGGGTTACAAGCTTTTGATGTAGAGGTTACAGTCTGATGCAGACAGCCATGTGTTGGTACTGATGTGATACATCGCAGGCGTTGCTGACGGATAGAAGTCTTATTGATAAATGTAGAGTATTCCCTAGTGATGCTGGTTGTTACTGAACAGAGTGACGTGAATATTCCTGATTGATGGGGACTGTTACAGGATGATGTGTATGTTCCCGATTGATGGGGACTGTTACAGAGTGATGTAAATAATCAGTGATGCGGATTGTTACAGAATCGTGCATGCAAATATTCCGAATTGATGCGGATTGTTACAGAGCAATGGGAATATCCCAGATTGATGTGGATTGTTACAGAGTGATGTGAATAATCCAGATTGATGTGGAATGTTACAGAGCAATGCAAATAATCCAGAGTGATGCGGATTGCTACAGAGTCATGCAAATAATCCAGAGTGATGGGGACTGTTACAGAGTGATGCAAATAATCCAGAGTGATGCGGATTGTTACAGAGCAATACAAATAATCCAGATTGATGTGGACTGTTACAGAATGATGCAAATATCCAGAGTGATGCGGACTGTTACAGAGTGATGCGAATATTCCAGATTGATGTGGATTGTTATGGAGCGCTGCAAATAATCCAGATTGATATGGATTGTTACAGAGCAGTGCGAATAATCCAGATTGATGCGGATTGTTACAGAGTCATGCGAAAATTCCGGATTGATGCGGTTTGTTACAGAGTGATGCGAATATTTGGATTTACGTAGATTGTTACAGAGTGATGTGAATATTTCAGATTGATGTGAACGTTCCAGATTGTTGGTGGCGGAATGTGTTACAGAGTGATGCAAATATCCCAGATTGATACGGATTGGTACAGAGTGATGTGAATAATCCAGATTGATGCGGATTGTTACAGGGTGATGCGAATATGTCAGATTGATGTGAACATTCCAAATTGGTGCGGAATGTTATAGAGCGATGTGAATATCCCAGATTGATGCAGATTGTTACAGAGCGATGCGAAACATTTCGCAGTGATGCGGGGGGCATGTTCCCTTACAGCAGGAGACGGTTGGTTGGAACCTGATGATGAACTCTGGTACTGGGAGCCGCCGGCGCCCTGGAGGTGGAGGTTAACCAGGGGAGGGATTTATGGGGGGGGGAGCTGCCATGTCCCATTACCTGGTAATTGAGGGGTGATGGCTGAAGCTTCTGTGGCTGCTGGGTTTATTTATTGATTGGTGGTTGTAGTCATGAGAGCTGGCTGTGTCTGGTCTTGGGTTGCTGGGAGTATTCCTTGTGAGAGAGGGGGGGTGGGGGGGGGGGTGGGAGGCAGAAGAGAGAGAGGGAGTTAGGGAGGGAGAGAGAGAGAGGGGGGAGAGAGTGAGGAAGAGAGAGGAGAGAGAGAAAAGAGAGAGAGATGAATGTGTTCGTGTGCGCGTGCGTGAGGGCCCGCGCATGTGCAACTCGTGTGTGTGTGTGTTGTGTGTGCGTGAAAAATTGTGTACTCTGTAGTTTGGGTAACATACATCTGACTCTAACATTTGAGAGAGAGAGAGAGAGAGAGAGAGAGAGAGAGAGAGAGAGAGAGAGAGAGAGAGTGTGTGTGTGTGTGTTGTGTGTGTGTGTGTGTGTGTGTGTGTGGTGTGAAAAATTGTGTACTCTCTGTAGTTTGGGTAACATATCTGACTCTTACATTTGAGAGGGAGGGAGGGAGGGAGGGAGGGAGGGAGAAGGGGTAAGGGGGGGAGAGAAGGGGGGAAGCAAAGGGGGGGGTGGGGGTGGGGGAGGAGATAAAGAGATGCAAATGAAAATATGTAGCTTTTCATCAGAACTGGCTTGCCTGAGAAGCTGACAAGCTGATCTATCTAGTCTCCATTTCTCTCTCTGTCCATCACACCACACACACACACACACACACACACACACACACACATGGACACACACACACACACACACACACACAACACACACACACACACACACATTTGCTTCCATACATGCACACTTTCACACATACATACACACACACACACACACACACACACACACACACACACACACACACACACACACACACACACACACACTCACACACGTGCTTTCACACACACATACTTTCACACATACACATACACACCCACACGCACACACACACACACACACTCACACACACACCACACACACACACACACACACACACTCACACACGTGCTTTCACACACACATACTTTCACACATACACATACACACACACATGCACACACACACTCACACTCACACACACACACACACACACACACACACACACACACACACACACACACATACACACACACACACTCTCACGCACGCACGCACGCACACACACATGCACACACACACAACACACACACACACACAACACACACACACACACACACACACACACACGCACACACACACATTCCATAGGATGTAGTCGGGTTATCAACCAAATCGACAGAAATATTTTCAAATTGCTGGAAAAAGTTGCTGTCCATTTGGCCTGTGGGCCAATGGTTTATAAGAAAAAAATAAGTCATTGACATAGCTCATGTGGCTTTAGAGGTGGTAAACAAACAATGGGAATTGGGTTCACAGGATAAGAGCTGATAACTTCATAGATCGCCCAGCCCTGGACCAGACTTGCAAACATTGTTGAGTTACGTAGTTCGGCTTTCCCGCTGCCAATTTCCCGGCATTCCAGCTCCCTAACACCACAGGTTTTTGTTTTGACGCTCGTGTTTTTGACAATAGCTGTTATGTAAGTTTGCTCAGCGGTTATTGGAGAATGCTGTCGAAACTGGAAAAGTCCAGACATACACATACATGGTCATTCTTTTAGAGGGGGAGGGGGGAGGGGGGTGCGGGGTGTGTGGGGTGTGGGGTGTGGAAGGGGTGGGGGGTGGGGGGGTGGAAGGGGTTGGGGGAGGGGAGGGGGGTGAAAAAAAAACGACTGGAAACCAAACAAACAGTGAATGGTTGATACGAAGGGAAGCAGATATGTGTATTGGGGCAGGAGTGAGAGCATGTCTGTGGTCTGTGATTTCTGTCAGTGTATTTGGGGAGGAGTAAGATGGTTGAGAGCATGTCTGTGATTTCTGTGAGTGTATGGGAGGGAGGTGTAAGAGTGTTGAGAGCATGTCTGTGGTTTCTGTCAGTGTATTGGGGGAGATGTAAGAAGGTTGAGAGCATGTCTGTGGTCTGGGGTTTCCTTTCTGTCCGCTGAACATCATAGACTGGGGATGAGAATTTCAGGTTTAGGGCCAAAAAAAATGCTGAAAATGGTCAAAAGAAAAAAAAGAAAGGTAAGACTGTAAGGCGAAAATGGCCTAACATTAGAATATCTCAAGACATTTCTCTTGTCATACAATCCGTGCATATATGTGGTTACGCTTGATCACACACATACATGCTTGCATGTATGTATGCATGCACACACATATGCATGTATGTACACATATGCACATACTCAAACATGCACATACACACACACACACACACACACCCACACACACACACACACACACACACACACACACACACACACACACACACACACACACACACACACACACACACTCACACTCACAATCAAATACACACTCACACACACACACACCAGAGTGTGTAAATGCCTCTTCAGTCTCAACGTTAGTAGCAATGAAGTTTAGCATTGGCACCCGCTGTGCATCTAGGACAGTTGGAGAATCAGGAAAATCAGTGGGAAGAGTGTCTGTTTAACTCTACACCGACACCACCAGAACAGCAGCAACACAGAAAGATCGGCAGCGGACATAGAATTTTTCTTTTCTTAATGTTTGTGTTCTGGTGTAATTCAAAACTTGAGAAGAAAAAATGACTGTGCCACCGCATGAAAGAAACACAAACAGATGATAATTTCAAATTGTCTCGCAAGTTTGATTCAGTTAATGACTGCAGTCAGCTCACTTTGAGACAAACAGTGCAGTTCAAACACTCACAACGTCTGTGAAAAGTCCAACAGTGCAGTTCAAACACTCACAATGTCTGTGAAAAGACACACAACAGTGCAGTTCAAACGCTCACAACATCTGTGAAAAGTCCAACAGTGCAGTTCAAAAACACACAAACGTCTGTGAAAAGTCAAAATAGTGCAGTTCAAACGCTCACAACGTCTGTGAAAAGTTGAACAGAGCAGTTCAAGCACTCACACACGTCTGTGAAAAAGTTGAACAGTGCAGTTCAAACACTCACAACGTCTGTGAAAAGTCAAACAGTGCAGTTCAAAACACTCACAACATTTGTGAAATGTCAAACAGTGCAGTTCAAACACTCACAACATTTGTGAAATGTCAAACAGTGCAGTTCAAACACTGACAACATTTGTGAAATGTCAAACAGTGCAGTTCAAACACTGACAACATTTGTGAAATGTCAAACAGTGTAGTTCAAACACTGACAACATTTGTGAAATGTCAAACAGTGCAGTTCAAACACTGACAACGTCTTTGAAAAGTCAAACAGTGCAGTTCAAACACTGACAACGTCTTTGAAAAGTCAAACAGTGCAGTTCAAACACTCACAACGTCTGTGAAAAGTCACTGCTGTAACTGGGCCAGTCTGACTCCTTAGAAAAGGGAGGAACCCCTTGAATTTCTGTGGGTCTGGGTACCATGTTTCTGTGCTTTCGAATCCCTTTGGACACGGAAGAAATCCCCTCTTTGATGAACAACGCTTCAGACACCTGTTTTTTAAGGCGCCTTTGAATCCCCTTGAAAGTGGACGATGTCTGCTTTTTTTTTGTGAGCTAGGCTCTTGGAATTCCTTTGCAAATGGGAAAGATCCTCTTGTATGTGAGCAAGTATCCTTTAATCGCCTTAAGAGTGGAAGGAATTCCAGCTTTTGTGAGCAAAAGCTGTTCAGTCCCATTGAAAATGGAAGAGAATCCCCGAGTCTGATGTGAGCAAGTGTCCCTTAATCGCCTTGAACATAGAGGGAATTCCAGCTTTTCTGAGCAAAACCTGTTGAGTCCCATTTAAAATGGAAGAAATTCACCCTTTTATGAGTAAGGGTCATTGAATCCCTGTTGATTCCTGTTGAGAAAGAAAGAAATCCCCTCAAGAATGTAAAAAAAACAAACAAAAACAACAAAAAAAAAACCCAACATGTTTGTGTGAGCAGACCTTCATTCCCTTCAAAAATGGAAGGAAACCCTTTTCGGTCAGCAAAACTTCTTTGAAATTGCAAAGAAAATGGAAGAAATGCACATTCTTGTGAGCAAGACATCTTTACGTTCCTATGAAAAATGGAAGGCATTGACCATTTTGTGAGCTAATCATTTTTGAAAATGGAAGAAATTCATCCCCCCCACCTCGTCCCCCCCATCCCAGCCCTTCCCTCTCCCAACACCCCTCCCTCCCGACCTTTTTGCTAGCAAGGCTTCTTCGAATTCCCTTGGAAATGGAAGACATCCCCCCAACCCCCTCCCCCTTCCCCCCTCCTTCTCACCCCCCCACCACCCTCCCCCCACCATCTCACCTCCTCCCATTTTGTGAGCAAGCACTTTGAGTCTCTCGGAAATAAAAGAAATTCCCACGTTTGTGAGCAAGACTCCTTAAACAACTGTTTGAAAAGTAGTTTTGTTCTGTTGAAGTTAACGGCTGCTTTTAATTAAACATGAGAATTTTTTTTTTTTTCATTTGGGGATATGAGGGAGAGAAGAATCTGCCTAAATGGGTAGTATCAGCCAATGGAGGTCGGAATGTGTTTGTGGCAGAGACATTCATGGGAAGACACTAGATGGTCAGAATGACCACCTTGCTGTAGGGCTAGATGGTCAGACTGACTGCCATGCTGTAGGGCTAGATGGTCAGACTGACTGCCATGCTGTAGGGCTAGATGGTCAGACTGGCCGCCTTGCTGTAGGGCTAGATGGTCAGACTGGCCGCCTTGCTGTAGGGCTAGATGGTCAGACTGACCGCCTTGCTGTTAGGGCTAGATGGTCAGACTGAGGGCCTTGCTGTTAGGGCTAGATGGTCAGACTGAGG
>JADBJO010010359.1:15000-22456 GCA_016801955.1 Conus betulinus
GAGATGCTAACCACTTCACCACAGCAGCTGGTTTCCTTTGACAGGATTAGTCGGAACATACCTTTACACTGCACTGAAAGTAGAGAAGATAGGCATTATATGTTTGTGTTGGCTTGACGATACCAAAAATACAACTATGGTGTGTCCAGTCTTGATTGTTGTATAGAATTTTGCTGTTTCAGAGCTATTATATTCCAGTGTGTGATTGTTGATATACTGGTTTTTCGTTTTGTTTTGTTTTTGCGACCCTAGAGCTCAGGACATTGAATATACAATGTTTCACTGAGACTTTATGGGGGAATTTTGGTCTCTGTCAGAACAAATGATATCAACAAACTTGAGCATTGTCATAATCTTGATATTTGATGAAAAGTTAGAATTATTTGGAGTAACTGATAACATGACAGATTGATTGTGTTATGGACTTCTTAATGTTGTTTACTGAGTCAACATTAATCCGGTCTTTTTTTTAAAAAAATTGCTGGGCGATTCTGATTAATCGATACTCTGTGGAAAAAAATGTATTGCTTGTTTTAGCTGAGACTGTACGCTGTTGAATAAGCCTTGGCTTCCATATATAAAAACTTTACTGTGGAAAACGGTGGTAGATCTGTAAGCCTTTCATGTGCGTGTGCTCTCTTTTTTTTCTTTCTCTCTCTCTGTATATAATATGCATGTGCGTGGTCTGTCCTTTCTATCCGTAATGATAACATTTTGGCCACGAAGGTGACTCGCCTCCTTGTTCTGCTTAGTACTTATTGTGTAGGATTCCTTAGGCAACACGAGTCTGAAGAGGCCATGCCCACATGTCAGTCAGCAGACGTGATTTATGGAATGAGGTGTGCCTTTGTGATTGAAAATGTTCATGTTAGGGAATGACTGAGTGTACCCCCCCCCCCCCCCCCCTCTCTCCCAAATGAAAAAAATGTTGTTGATAGGTATAATATTTACTTTTACATCAGAAAATTAATTTAAAAAGAAAGGGGAAGGAAAAAAAAAAAAGATTGCGGCCCAACAGACAGGTAAACTCAGTGAGAAGTTTATTGCAAGTTCATATTGCTGTATTTCTCATTGGTTAACTCTGTGTGTGTGTGTGTGTGTGTGTGTGTGTGTGTGTGTGTGTGTGTATGTGTGTGTGTGTGTGTGTGTGTGTGTGTGTGTGTGTGTGTGTGTGTGTGTGTGTGTTATGTGTGTGTGTGTGTGTTGTGTGTGTGTGTGTGTGTGTGTGTGTGTGTGTGTTATGTGTGTGTGTGTGTGTGTGTGTGTGTGTGTGTGTGTGTGTGTACCCACAGTGAAATCATGGATACAGAGACCACACACACACAAACACACACACACACACACACACACACACACACACACACACAACACACACACACACACACACACACACACACACACTCTCTCTCTCTCTCTCTCTCTCTCTCTCTCTCTCTCTCACTTCTGCTGTCTGTGTGTAGTCTGTCTGTCTGGTGTGTTTCTCCATTTTGACTGTAAGTTTTCCTCTCTTCAAAGTTGTGTAAGACCAATTATCAGAGAATGTAGTAACAAAGTAGAAATTCATATGTATAGATATTGCCTTCAGGTGGTAAGGGAGAGAATGTTGATGTGTGTAGTTTTTTTTTTTTTGTATTTTTTTCTTTTTCCTTTTGTTCCTTTATCTAAATATATATATATTTTTTTTACTGATAGCCATACACTAGCCTGTCAGTCTGTATGAGATTTCCCAGTTTTTTTTTATGGGGAGGATATATATATATTTTTTTTAAAATGGGTTTGTAGACATTCCCAGCGAGGAGAAAAACAAGGTGACCTCCCCTTGGCAAAATGGATCAGGAGTTGCTGGTGATTGTTTTGGGCTGCTGCTGTGCATAGGAGCCAAAATAAGAACAGAGATAGATTCCTCTAAATACCTATGTCCCCCCCCCCCTTCCCCCTTCCCGTTTTTTTCTTCCTCTGCCCACCCATTCCCACATCATGTAGAGGTGATAATTTTTTTTTTTTCTGCCTCTGTGTGTGTGTGTGTGTGTGTGTGTGTGTGTGTGTGCACGTGTGCTGTGTGTGTGTGTGTGTGTGTGTGTGTGTGTGTGTGTGTGTGTGTGTGCTGATCATCTAGATTGTATCAGTACTGTATGATTTATACAGAAATCAGGGTTTTACATCTAGGTGGTTGATGTGTATAAGGGATGTCCTAATAGAAACAGGAGTCGACTGTGTGTGGGAGACACAAAAGTTTTCATCTGTTCACAGTCTCTGTAGAAATGTTTGAATGATGCTTTAGAATCTAGTAATAAGTGTTTTTATTTTACAGAAATTTTAAAACCGAGTTTTGCCTTGAAAAACATATATACTGAAATGTTACCTGATGTTTTTATATACACCCACTGATTCGGTTTTGCTGTAGCCAATCATAAACTCGATAGAAATTGGCAGACGATTTGGAATACTTCACGATGAACGATTCTGTCGGGTTTGCAACCAGAATGACCTTAATGATGAATTTCATTTTGTAATGAAATGTAACAAATATAACGACATTAGATATCAGTTTTCACCTAGAAAGTATACATGTACAAAGTCCGTATTTTGACTGTTGTCGTTTGCTGTGTGGTGGTAAGAAAGTGGTGCTAAACTTAGCGAAGTTTTTGAAACTTAGTGACGTTGTGTAACATTACATTCAGTGTTTTAATTATCGGAAAATTTGGATGTTTGATTTGTTTATTGTCTGTTTTGTTTGATTTGTTTCAAGTACTCCATGCCCCAAAAGGGGTCACAGGATTAAAATCTTTGAATCTTTGAATCTTGCTTACTTCACCCTGGCATGTCCATCCCAAAATTCTGGCATCGTTTCATTGATGACATTGTCATGCTCTGGTTCCATGGGGAAAGCCAGCTGCTTTTTGTTCCTCAACTTGGATAAACAACCAGCATGCCACGATAAAGTTTACAGCCAACTATGGCAGAACCAACATCCCTTATCCTGGACGTCAACATGAGCATCAAGGGGGATACAATCACCACAGACCTTCACACTAAATCCACGGATGCTCACATGTACCTACCCTTCAGCTCCTACCATCCTAGACACTGTCTGAGAGTATCCCCCTCGGGCAGGCTATCCGCCTGCGAAGAATCTGTTGTGAAGATGATGTGTTCCTGAAACGATGCAGAGAGCTGAGAACCCACCTACATAACCGTGGCTATCCATTAGCTTTTGGTGGACTCTGCCATCAACAAGGCACAGACACTTCCCAGGAAGGATGCACTCCAGTACCAACGGAGGAACCATCAGTCAGACAGGGTGCCATTTGTTATCCGCCATAACCCCTTCCAACCCTCCTCTGGCCTTTTTGGCTGAAGGAAAAAAATGACGGAGCTCCACAGAAGTAGACGCATGAAGAGAGCCGTTCCCAAACCTCCCATTTGTTGTGAGCGTAACTGTCGCAATCTGAGGAACCTTTTGATGCCCAGCAAAACCACCAGCAGTGCAACATCAAGCGTCTGCCACAGATTCATTGGTACCAGGTTGCTTCAAATGCACAGCGAAACGATGTGTGTTCTGTGCAAGGAACACCTGGAGGAAACGACGGACCCTCGTTCAAGAGTGTCACACAGGTGTCACCAGTTCCAAATAAGGGGGGTCTCAGCTACATGTAAAAAGTACCAACCTAGTGTACCTGATCAACTGTGGACATTGCCAGGATGTACAGTATTATGTTGGTGAGTCGGGAAACAGCCTACAAACACACTTCAGTGGTCATCGCTCTCTGACATCATCAGAAAGCAAGATACACTTGTAGCATGCCATTTCTGTGGACCCTGGACACCAGCTGTCAGATCTGAAAATGTTGTGTGCTTGAACTCATAAAATAAAGACCACAGATGCACAGAAAAGAAAAGACAGAGAGAGGATGTGGAGACACAAGTTGAAGGACAACTACCCTTTTTGGTCTCAATGTGTGGGATTAGTTGGTTCAGCGAAGGGGGCAGAGGTCCCCAGGGCAGATCGTTCACGGTGAAACCAACTAATCCCACACATTGAGACTTCACGCCCCAGGCATCACTATTTATCATACAGTAATGAGAGGGGGGTGGGGGGATTAATGACGTAAAAAACACACATTACGTCAACTAGTTTTGACGCCGACTTCCATGGTCAGCTGAGGAAGGTTTGCTAAAACCGAAAGCGCTTTCTATAAAATGCTTTGGGTGTTTGTTGTTTTTTTTTATTTGAATCTTTGAATCTTTGCTTGTGTGTGTGTGTGTGTGTGTGTGTGTGTGTGTGTGAGTGTGTGTGTGTGTGTATGAGTGTGTGTTGTGTGTGTGTGTGTGTGTATGGTGAAATGTGCTCATGCACAGTCCTTCACTACACAGGACTTCTCTTCTCACCTGAATTCACTGGGTACAGACAAGTTATCACTATCGCAGTAAATCAATATGAAGTGACAGTAAGTGTTGTGAACATTTTTCATCCAGAAGATGGTAACGAGAAAACCTCTGTCTTGTGGACAGAGGAAAAAGAGAAGGAAAAAGCTTATGTTATCAAGTTACTAACTTTTCTCACTTACTTAAACAGTGACGTCTACTTTATGTAGGTCTATACTTTATGAATTTCACTTTCACTTCATCTCATAAGGTATGCAAAACAAGAGGTGTTTAATGTTGAGTCCTGGCAGGTTAAGTGAAATGAGAGAGAGTGTGTGTGTGTGTGTGATGTGCATGCGTGCATGTGCGTGCATTGTGTGTGTGTGTGTGTGTGTGCGTGATGTGTGTGGTTTGTGTGCGTGTGTGTGTGTGTGTGTGGTGTGTTGTGTGTGTGTGTGTGTGTGTGTGTGTGTGTGTGTGTGTGCGTGTATGTGTGTGTGTGTGTGTGTGTGGTTGTGTGTGGTGGTGTGTGTGTGTGTGTGTGTGTGTGGTGTGTGTTGTGTGGTGTGTGTGCGTGTGTAGTGCGTAGCTTGGTGTCGCGTGTGGTGCGTGTGTGTATGCGTGCGAGTCTGTGCATGGGCTTGTGCATGAGTATGTTTGTTTGAGACATGGGGAGAGATTGGGATAGTAGAGGGGGAGATAAAAAGAGCGGATAGTTAAGTTGCGGGGGTTGAGGAGGAGGAGGGGGGGGGTTCTTTAGTGTGGAAACACTTTGCGGTTATGAAAATAAGCATCAAAGCGTAAAAATAAGAAAAGAAATCAGGTGTGTGTGTGTGTGTGGTGTGTGTGTGTGTGTGTGTGTGTGTGTGTGTGTGCGCGCACGCGCTTCTGCCGTGAAAACAGCCTCATGACCTGTTTTGTTTTTAATGTGCTGACTCAGTCAGTGATTGGCTCCAAGCACATTATTGCACACACGGTTTTCTCCCTTTAAAAACACATTGTCGTGTGCACGTGACTGTGAAACGCAGGATCTTCCTTGGCCAAGTTTTACTAAACGGTGTGACTGCTACCGTAGCCTCTGAGGCAGCGATGGTGCTGGTAAGTTATTGGTTCAAAAACTGTTGGCAGCAAACACGGCAAAACAAGCCAACTTGGACCCAACAGTGTGGCAGCTTGGTCTTGGCAGCCATTAAAAGTCATGCTTGGTCATTATAAGTCATCATGGCAGTCATTGAAAGTCATTGGTCTTGGCAGTCATTTGAAAGTCATTGGTCTTGGCAATCATTGAGTCATTGGTTTTGGCAGTCATTGAAAGTCATTGGTCTCGGCAGTCATTGAAAGTAATTATTCTTGGCAGTCATTCAAAGTCATGCAGTCATTGAAAGTCATTGGTCTTGGCAGTGATTGAAAGTCATTGAAAGTCATTGGTCAGTGATGGCAGTCATTGGTCTTGGCAGTCATTGAAAGTCATTGGTCTTGGCAGTCCTTGAAAATGGTCTTGGCGTCTTGGCAGTCATTGAAAGTCATCATTTGTCTTGGCAGTCATCGAAAGTCATTGGTCTGGGCAGTCATTGAAAGTCATTTGGTCTTGGCAGTCATTGAAAGTCATTGGTCTTGGCAGTCACTGAAAGTCATTGGTCTTGGCAGTCCTTGGAAGTCATAAGTCTTGGCAGTCACTGAAAGTCATTGGTCTTGGCAGTCATTGAAAGTAATTGGTCTTGGCAGTAATTCCTTGAAACAGTCATATGGTTGGGGCAGTCATTGAAAGTCATAAGTCTTGGCAGTCCTTGAAAGTCATTGGTCTTGGCAGTCACTGAAAGTCATTGGTCTTGGCAGTCACTAAAAGTCATTGGTCTTGGCAGTCACTGAAAGTCAGTCATTGGTCTTGGCAGTCACTGAAAGTCATTGGTCTTGGCAGTCATTGAAAGTTAAGAGTGTGCACGAAAATCAGCAGAAAATAAATGTTATACCAACTAAAATTAAATAAGCACACGATACAGGAGACTCATTGCTTTGGGCAGTGGTGTGTGTGCGTGTGTGTGTGTATGTGTGCGTGTGTGTGCGTGCATGTGTGCACATGTGTGTGCGTGCGTGCGTTTGTTTGTGTGTGTTTGTGTGTTGTGTGTGTGTGTGTGTGTGTTTGTGTGTGTGTGTATATGTGCGTGTGTGTGTGTGTGTGTGTGGTGTGTGTGTGTATGCAGTACAGTACAGTACAGTACCGACAATGCAGCACAGTACAAAAGTACTGTAAAGGAAATGCAGTACTGTACAAAGGAATGCTGTACAAAGTACAATAGTTGTTTGCGCGTCATTCCCTTGGGACACAGGCTGACATGAACACTATATAGTTCCCTTGGTTTAAAATAGCCCCTGGCAAGTCCTTTCTATCCTGTATCCTGGCTGGGTGCCTTTTGGGTGTGTGTGTTGTGTGTTTGCGTGTGTGTGTGTGTGTGTGTGGGTGTTGGTGTGTGTGTGTGTTTGGGTGTGTGTGTGTGTGTGTGTTTGCGTGTGCCGGTGTGGTGTGTGTGTGTGTGTGGGTTGGGTGTGTGTACGGTGTTTGGTGGTGTGTGTGTGTAATTTTTGGTGTTTGTGTGTGTGGTGTAACGGTGTTGTGTGGTGGTGTGTGGGTGTGTGTCGTTGTGGGTGTGTGTGTGTGTTGGTGTGAAGTGACGACCTCCACCTGGCTTGACTGTAGTGCACACACGGCCTCTCGTGGCGGGCGGCCAACATCAACATACGACCATAAGATTGCCAAGAATATATCCAACCAGCACCTGCTTGAACTTTGTCATTATTAGATACCAGAAACACGTGCGGGGAAATCTTTCTGAGATCCAGGCGGGACCTTTGGTGGTGTCGTTAAAATATAAGAAGAAAATAATAGCCAGGATCACAACGCGTGGGGGAAAACTGTAATGATCTCCTGAGAAACCCCCTCTGTTGTTTGGGGTCGTCCTAATAAAACCATGACCACAATGTGAAAGAAAATTTATTTGAAATCCCCCAGTCTTGGGAAGAAAAAAAAACTTGCTGTATTCGTTCCCAAAAAAATGAAACCGCCTGTGGCAAAAGTGCGGCTTGGCTTTCCATT
>JADBJO010010359.1:29001-36501 GCA_016801955.1 Conus betulinus
CCCCTTCCCCTACTCGCCCTCACAGACCTCCCCGTGTTGCTTGCGACCTGCGGACGTTGTCAGATGGATTGTATTGGTAATTGATATTGACCTGCCCAGATGTGAGTTAGTCATTGGTGTGTGTGTGTTGTACGTGCGTGTGAGTGTGTGTGTGTGATGGTGCTTAGTGTGTGTGGTTGTGTGTCGTGGTGTGTGTGAGTGAGATGTGTGTGTGTGTAGTGTGCGTGCTTGCGTGGGTGCTGCATGCGGGGTGCGTTCGTGCGTGTGCGTGTGTGTGAAAATTTTCTTCAGTTTTAACGTCTTCCCCACTAAAAGTGATATCAGATGATGTGAGTGTGTGGTGAGTGGGGCGCGTGCGCCGCGCATACATGTGTATGTGTGTGTGTGTAGTGTGTGTGTGTGTGTGTGTGGCGCGCGTGCGCAGATGTGCTTAGTGCGCATAAATGCGTGCGTGCGTGCGGTGTGTGTGTGTGTCTGTGTCTCTGGTTTGTCTGTGTGAACATGTGCATGCCTGTTATGATTCAATTACATCAACAAATAAAGCAACCCCCCCCCCCCCCCCGTCAGCACTGGGGAAAAACATTATTTAAAGTGAAAAAACAAATTCCAATTACACAATATGTAAAACTATAAGGAGAGCGTCCAGTGGACCACTTTGTCAGTTCTTGAGCACTGTGTGTGTGTGTGTGTGTGTATGTGTGTGTGCGCCCGCGTGCACAAGTTTGTGTGTATGTGTGCGTGCCCACATGCGCATGTTTGTGTGTGTGTGTGTGTATGGAGGAGGGAATGAGGATTGACATTTGATAATGATTTAAAGGGAAAAAAAAAAAAAACAAACAAAAAAAATTTTTTTAAAGTGAAGCAAAACAAAATGACTTTCCCCTCAACCTATCTAGAACAAAAAAAAAAAAAAAAAAAAAAAAAAAAAAAAAAAGGAAAAGAAACCCAACAAAATTAAAAACTTAAACAAAAAATTCGTTGGTGGCTAGATTAAATAGTTTGTTCTTTCATTTGGTGTCATCATCATCATATATGTATATATATATATATATATATAAAGGGAGATTCGCGGGAAGAAAATTACAACTGTTCATTTTTATGCCTGTCCTTAACACCTGGAGTAAAGCGTCGTGGGGCAGACAACCCGAGGATGATAGCTGCCATTGTGGTGGGGACTTAAAACTCTCCACAGTTTTGGAGATTTTGCATTTTGCATGAATTTTTCGTAATTTTTCGTAACATTCTGCGCAGTATTTCTAAAGTAATGATATTTTTGCGATGAATGGTGTCTGTTTGGTTTTTTTTTTTTTTTTAGACAATTCATCGCTTCAGATGACAGAAATGTTGGTTTTACATACCATAATTCGGGGGGAAGAGAAACTGTCAATCAATGGTGATCGAAATTCAAGGGAAAGAACTGAAGAGACTTGAGCGTGCTCTGAGTAATGCTTGACTGGACTGTGAGCGGCTTCATTCAAGCATGGTCATTGGCACTGTTGCATGCTGGCATCAGCAAGCGTGGTCATTGGCACTGTTGCATGCTGGCATCAGCAAGCGTGGTCATTGGCACTGTAGCATGCTGGCATCAGCAAGCGTGGTCATTGGCACTGTTGCATGCTGGCATCAGCAAGCGTGGTCATTGGCACTGTTGCATGCTGGCATCAGCAAGCGTGGTCATTGGCAGTGTTGCATGCTGGCATCAGCGGCCATGCTGCTGTAGTCAGCTTTTTACTTTGTGAGGTGCAGGGGGGTCAAGGGGCAGATTGTGTAGGAACTCTCACAGCTTAGTGGGGTGGATTGTGTAGCAACTCTCACAGCTTAGTGGGCGGATTCTGTAGCTAGTCTTACAGCTTAGTGGGTGGATTCTGTAGCAACTCTCATGGCTCAGCGGGCAGATCGTTTAGCAACTCTACAGCTTAGCGGGCAGATTGTGTAGCAACTCTCACAGCTTAGCGGGCAGATTCTGTAGCAACTCTCACAGCTTAGTGGGCGGATTCTGTAGCAACTCTCAGAGCTCAGCGGGCAGATCGTTTAGCAACTCTTACAGCTTAGCAGGCAGATCGTATAGCAACTCTTTCAGCTTAGCGGGCAGATTATGTAGCAACTTGTACAGCTTAGCCGACAGATTGTGTAGTAATTCATCCTGCAGACTGAATGGAGATACCTGGTGTGCAGCTTTGGGAGTAGATTATGTAGTAACTCACCATGCCGTCAGGATGGGGAAGGGTGTGTAGTTTTAAGGGCCGATGTGTGTAGTAACTCCATTTGCAATCAGGATGGAGAATGGTGTGTAGAATGGTGTGTAATTTTAAGGGCAGATTGTGTAACAACTCATCTTGCAGTCTCAGGATGGGGAAAAAGTGTGTAGTTTTAAGGGCAGATTGTGTACCATGTATGCAGTCAGGATAGGGGAAACAGTTCTTGCTACGTGGATTTGGGGGCCTATAAACTATGTTACGAAGACAGTCACAAGGAAGGTTTGCGAACGCGACATGAACCTGAGCCATGGGCCATAACTCAGTGTGTGTGTGTGTTGTGTTGTGTGGCAGGGACCGGTGCAGAAACGCGTGGAGAGCGTCCAGCCCTGGAAGTCTGCCGCCCAGAATCCTGACCATCAGCTGCCAGGCCAGGCTCAGGATGGAGGCATGGTCAGTGGTCATACCATCCCTCACACACCACACACACACATCTAGTGGCTCCTCTCTCTCTGTCTGTCCTACACCCACTGACCTCTCTCTCTCTTCCTGTACCACACCCACTGACCTCTTTCTCTCTTCCTGTACCACACCCACTGACCTCTTTCTCTGTTTCTGTCCCATACCCACTGACATCTTTCTCTGTTTCTGTCCCACACCACTGACCTCTTTCTCTCTTCCTGTACCACACCCACTGACCTCTTTCTCTGTTCCTGTCCCATACCCACTGACCTCTTTCTCTGTTTCTGTCCCACACCCACTGACCTCTTTCTCTGTTTCTGTCCCATACCCACTGACCTCTTTCTCTGCTTCTGTCCCACACCCACTGACCTCTTTCTCTCTTCCTGTACCACACCCACTGACCTCTCTCTCTCTTCCTGTACCACACCCACTGACCTCTTTCTCTCTTTCCTGTACCACACACCACTGACCTCTGTTTCTGTCCCACACCCACTGACATCTTTCTCTGTTCTGTACCACACCCACATGACCTCTTTCTCTGTTTCTGTCCCACACCCACTGACCTCTTTCTCTCTTCCTGTACCACACCCACTGACCTCTCTTTCTCTGTTTCTGTCCCATACCCACTGACCTCTTTCTCTGTTTCTGTCCCACACCCACTGACCTCTTTCTCTCTTCCTGTACCACACCCACTGACTTCTTTCTCTCTTCCTGTACCACACCCACTGACCTCTTTCTCTCTTTCTGTACCACATCCACTGACCTCTGTTTCTGTCCCACACCCACTGACATCTTTCTCTGTTTCTGTACCACACCCACTGACCTCTTTCTCTGTTTCTGTCCCACACCCACTGACCTCTTTCTCTCTTTCTGTACCACACCCACTGACCTCTTTCTCTGTTTCTGTCCCACACTGACCACTGACTCTTTCTTTCTCTGACCTCTTTTTCTGTCCCACACCCACTGACATCTTTCTCTGTTTTCTGTACCACACCCACTGACCTCTTTCTCTGTTTCTGTCCCACACCCAGTGACCTCTTTCTCTCTTTCCTTGTACCACACCCACTGACCTCTTTCTCTGTTTCTGTCCCACACCCACTGACTTCTTTCTCTCTTCCTGTACCACACCCACTGACTCTCTCTTTCTCTTTTCTGTCCCATACCCACTGACATCTTTCTCTGTTTCTGTACCACACCCACTGACCCCATTCTCTGTTTCTGTCCTACACCCACTGGCCTCTTTCTCTTTTTCAGTCTGTCTTTCTGGGGGTTGATGGTTTGGTTCCTTGCTTGCTTTTTGCATCTGTCCATTTAGGACAGAGGGGTATGACGTTGTCAGATGGGCTGAGCGTTTGTGTCTGTGAAGTTGACAGTCCTGGTGTTTTGTTTTCGTTTCTGTTTCTTTTTTAAGCTGGGATGGGCCGGTGGGTGGGTGCTTCTTTATTTGTCCACCAGCCACGGTTCGCTGTCTTGATGACCCTGTTGAGGCTGTGGGACATGACCTTCAGGCTGTGGGGACAATACCCTCAGGCTGTGGGACATGACTGTCAGGCTGTGGGACATGACCTTCAGGCTGTGGGACAATACCCTCAGGCTGTGGGACATGACTGTCAGGCTGTGGGACATGACCTTCAGGCTGTGGGACATGACCCTCAGGCTGTGGGACATGACTGTCAGGCTGTGGGACATGACCCTCAGGCTGTGTGGGACATTAGATCTTAACCTGACCTCATCTATGTTGATTTGTTTGATGCCCTTCAAAAAAAAAAAAAAAAAAAAAAAGTAAAATGCAATTGAATCGTCAGTTGATCAGTGAGAATCAGTAAACTGAAACCGACACACAAACTAAAACAAAACAGCACAAAGAAAAAAAAGAAAAGAAAAGAAAAGAAAAAAAAAAAGGTGAAGGGGAATGGAGGGGGGAAGGGGGTTGGTTGGGGGATAGTTTAGTGGGGTTTAGGTGATGTCAAAGGATTTTAATCAGACTGTCGCACTGTGTGCTGTAATGTGTAAAGGATTTTTTTTATCAGACTCTCTCACTGTGTGCTGTAATGTGTAAAGGATTTTTATCAGACTATCTGACTGTGTGCTGTAATGTGTAAAGGATTTTTATCAGACTATCTCACTGTGTGGTGTAATGTGTAAAGGATTTTTATCAGACTATCTGACTGTGTGCTGTAATGTGTAAAGGATTTTTTATCAGACTATCTGACTGTGTGCTGTAATGTGTAAAGGATTTTTATCAGACTATCTGACTGCGTGCTGTAATGTGTAAAGGATTTTTATCAGACTATCTGACTGTGTGCTGTAATAATGTGTAAAGGATTTTTATCAGACTATCACACTGTGCTGTAATGTGTAAAGGATTTTTATCAGACTATTTCACTGTGTGCTGTAATGTGTGTAAAGGATTTTTATCAGACTATCACACTGTGCTGTAATGTGTAAAGGATTTTTATCAGACTATCTCACTGTGTGCTGTAATGTGTAAAGGATTTTTATCAGACTATCACACTGTGCTGTAATGTGTAAAGGATTTTTATCAGACTATCTCACTGTGTGCTGTAATGTGTAAAGGATTTTTTATCAGACTATCACACTGTGCTGTAATGTGTAAAGGATTTTTATCAGACTATCTCACTGTGTGGTGTAATGTGTAAAGGATTTTTATCAGACTATCACACTGTGCTGTAATGTGTAAAGGATTTTTATCAGACTATCTCACTGTGCTGTAATATGTAAAGGATTTTTATCAGACTATCTCACTGTGCTGTAATGTGTAAAGGATTTTTATCAGACTATCACACTGTGCTGTAATGTGTAAAGGATTTTTATCAGACTATCTCACTGTGCTGTAATATGTAAAGGATTTTTATCAGACTATCTCACTGTGTGCTTTAATATGTAAAGGAGGGTCAGCCAGTTTTTTTTGTACGAATTGATTTTTTCCCCCTGGTGACTTAGTCTCCGAAACTTTTCCTTCTGTTTGTCTGTCTGTGTCTATGTTTCTACAGCCCCTCACCTCTCACCCACACCCTCCCCCCCCCACACACACATACACACCCATCATCTGTCCTTTCCCCCTTTCTCTGTGTGGAGCCTGTCTGTGGTAGAAATCTATTCACTGCACATTTGAATTTTCAGATCTTCTGGCTCAAAGTTTTCTTTCTTTTTTTTTTTTTTTCTCCTTGACAGCCACTTTGAAGATTGAGGAATGAAAGGTTTGTCTCTCTCTTATGTTTGTATATTGTGAAGAGAATTAAATGGGGAGGAAAGGAGGATGTGTGTGTGTGTGTGTGTGTGTGTGTGTGTGTGTGTGTGTGTGTGTGTGTGTGTGTGAGAGAGAGAGAGAGAGAGAGAGAGAGAGGAGAGAGAGAGAGAGAGAGAGTGTGTGTGTGTGTGTGTGTGTGTGTGTGCCCAGTAAAATTGGCTGCAGAGGAATGATTTGGGGCACCTGTTTGCATCGTTTGAGAGTGTGCTGGAAGAGAAGAGGAGGGAGGGGAGGGTGAGAGCATTTGTGTGTGTGTGTGTGTGTGTGTGTGTGTGTGTGTGTGTGTGTGTGTGTATAGTTGGGAGAGGTGGAGGGGGGACAAAACAGTTGGGAGGGGAGGGGGAGAGGGGGGGTGGAGTGAAGAAAGAGAGGGAGAGGGAGAGGAAAGTGTGCAGACCAACAAAGATGTCGTTAGTGTTTCATCAGAAGCAAAGAAACAGCATTAGGGGTATCACAAACATTTTGTCAACCATGCCCCCACCACCCCCTTTTCCTTCCCACTCTCATTCCTCCTTCCCCACTTCCTGCGCCTACCATACCCTTCCTACCCTAACACCCCCCCTCCCCCCCCACTATCTCTTTACTGCTCTCCTCCCTTTGCCCCCTCCCTGTTCTGTGGACAAGTTCAGTGGTATGGGGGGTGTGGTCTGGCACCGGCTTCCCCTGCAGACCCCATGTCACACTAAGATCAGTTCAGTTCAGTGCTTTATTTCATGCCTTTTCATCGCCACAGGATTCTGTCATCCTCACACTGGCTCCCAAATTCAGTCTTGCATTGACTTTAAAGTTCCCCTTCTGGTTTTCAAATCACTGAATAATCTGGCTCCCTCCTACCTCTCTGACGTCCTCCATCTCTGTGTTCCGTCTCACAACTTGCCCTCATCCACCGATTCTTGTCTGCTTCGGCTTCCCTCTGCTCGCCTGAAAACTTCAGGCCAACGATCTTTTTCTTACCTGGCACCTGCTCTGTGGAATGGTCTGCCTTCTCTGCGTAACACGGACTCTTTAGAGACTTTTGAAACCTCCCTAAAGACACATCTTTTCGCTCGGACTGATTAACGATATCCACTTATCACTGTGCATGTGTTTGCTGGTGTTGACACGCTGGTGTGTGTCTGTTTGCGTGTGTGTGAGTTTTTCGCGGTGTGTGTGTGTGTGTGTGTGTGTGCGTGTGTGTGTATGTGTGTGCGTGCGCGCGCGCGTGCGTGGTGTGTGTGTGTGTGTGTGTGTGTGTGTGCGCGCGTGCGCGCGTGCGCGTGTGTGTGGTGTGTGTGTGTGTGTGTGTGTGTGTGTGTGTGTGTGTGTGTGTGTGTGTGTGTGTGTTGCTTTGAATTAGAATTAGTATTTTATCATGTTTTTCTGTAATATATGCTTTGGGCTCTTTCGATCTGTAAGAGTACATTACATTACATTACATTATACATTACATTACATTACATTAGACACTTATTTTAAAAAAGAAAAAAAAAACCGACACATTCAGCGTATCATCCTTTGTTAGTACTTTCAAACCCACATTTGATGTATGCATACTTACATAAGTGAAATGCCCTAGTAATACACAGAATTATT
>JADBJO010010359.1:41501-73548 GCA_016801955.1 Conus betulinus
GGCGGCTGTTTGTTTGAAATAGTTTGGAAAAAAGTGAGGACATGGATATAAAATGGAAGTATCTTTGACGGGCGGCTGTTTGTTTGAAATAGTTTGGAAAAGTGAGGACATGGATATAATGGAAGTATCTTTGAAGTGCGGCCGTTTCTTTGAAATAGTTTGGAAAAGTAAGGACATGGATATAATATATCTTTGAAGGGCAGCCGTTTCTTTGAAATAGTTTGGAAAAGTGAGGACATGGATATATAATGGAAGTATCTTTGAAGGGCTGCTTGTTTGTTTGAAATAGTTTGGAAAAGTAAGGACATGAATAAAATGGAAATATCTTTAATGGGCAGTCATGTCTTTGAAATAGTTTGGAAAAGTGAGGACATGGATAAAATGGAAGTATCTTTGAAGGGCGGCTGTTTGTTTGAAATAGTTTGGAAAAGTGAGGACATGGATAAAATGGAAGTATCTTTGAAGGGCGGCTGTTTGTTTGAAATAGTTTGGAAAAGTGTGAGGACATGGATAAAATGGAAGTATCTTTGAAGTGCGGCCGTTTCTTTGAAATAGTTTGGAAAAGTAAGGACATGGATATAATAGAAGTATCTTTGAAGGGCGGCTGTTTGTTTGAAATAGTCTGGAAAAGTAAGGACATGAATAAAATGGAAGTATCTTTGAAAGTGACTGTTTGTTTGAAATAGTTTGGAAAAGTAAGGACATAAATAAAATGGAAGTATCTTTGAAAGGGCGGCTGTTTGTTTGAAATAGTTTTTGGAAAATTGAGGACATGGATATAATGGAAGTATCTTTGAAGGGCGGCCGTTTCTTTGAAATAGTTTGGAAAAGTAAGGACATGGATATAATAGAAGTATCTTTGAAAGGGCGGCTGTTTGAATAGTCTGGAAAAGTAAGGACATGGATAAATGGAAGTATCTTTAACGGGCGGCCGTTTCTTTGAAATAGTTTGGAAAAGTAAGGACATGGATATAATATATCTTTGAAGGGCAGCTGTTTCTTTGAAATAGTTTGGAAAAGTAAGGACATGGATATATTATATCTTTGAAGGGCGGCTGTTTGAAATAGTTTTGGAAAAAGTAAGGACATGGATATAATAGAAGTATCTTTGAAGGGTGGCTGTTTGTTTGAAATAGTCTGGAAAAGTATGGACATGAATAAAATGGAAATCTTTGAAGGGCGGCTGTTTGTTTGAAATAGTTTGGAAAAGTAAGGACATGAATAAAATGGAAGTATCTTTGAAAGCGGTCGTTTCTTTGAAGAATAGTTTGGAAAAGTAAGGACATGGATATAATAGAAGTATCTTTGAAGGGCGGCTGTTTGAAATAGTCTGGAAAAGTAAGGACATGGATAAATGGAAGTATCTTTGACGGGCGGCCGTTTCTTTGAAATAGTTTGGAAAAGTAAGGACATGGATATAATATATCTTTGAAGGGCAGCTGTTTCTTTGAAATAGTTTGGAAAAGTAAGGACATGGATATAATAGAAGTATCTTTGAAGGGCGGCTGTTTGTTTGAAATAGTTTGGAAAAGTAAGGACATGAATAAAATGGAAGTATCTTTGAAAGCGGCTGTTTGTTTGAAATAGTCTGGAAAAGTAAGGACATGAATAAAATGGAAGTATCTTTGAAGGGTGGCTGTTGTTTGAAATAGTTTGGAAAAGTAAGGACATGAATAAAATGGAAGTATCTTTGAAGGGCGGCTGTTTGTTTGAAATAGTTTGGAAAAGTAAGGACATGGATATAGTGGAAGTGTTTTTGATGGGCGGCTGTCTGTTTGAAATAGTCTGGGACAGAATAGGCACGAATACAATGGAAATATCTTTAAAGGGCGGGCTGTTTTTTGTTTTAGAAAGGCTTGGAAAGTACAGTTGTGAATACAGTGGGAGTATCTTCAAAGGGCGGGATGTTTATTTGAAAAAGTCATGGACAGAACAGGCAAGAACACAATGGAAGTGTCTCTGAAGGGTGGGCTGCATGTTTGAACTATTTGAACACCCCTCCCCCCCCTCCCCCTCCAGCCATAACCGCCTGCCCCCCCCCCCCCCCCTCAACCCAAAACTTCTGCATCCCCCCTCCCCCCCCCCCCCCCCCACCCCCCTCCAACCCTAACTCCTGCATCCCCCATCCCCCCCCCCCCCCCCCTTATCCCCTGCCTCCCGCCTGTAACATCATTTTTTTTTTTTAACTGGAGGCAGCTAAAAAAAAACACCCAGAGACAGACATGATAGCTGGTAAGAACTATCACAACAGATGCTGTTGGAGAAAGTGTTTGGAGTTTGGGCAAAGCGTTGAAATGTTCCCCCCCCCCCACCCCCCCCCCCCCCCCCCCCCCCCCTTCCCCCTTGTTTTCCGTTGTTGTTGCTGCTGTTGCATCCACCGTCCTGAGTGGTGACAATTTGGCTGATTCCTCTGCTCTTCTCTCTCTCATCTCCCCAACTCAGTCCCCCAAATCTTCTGAGACGTAGCTACCCCCAGCCATCTTCTTTGGCACCTTGATACATAGCTACACCCAGCCATCTTCTTTGGCACCTGATACATAGCTATAGTCAGCCATCTTCTTTGGCACCTTGATACATTGCTACACCCAGCCATCTTCTGTTGCTGCTTGACCTCCAGAAGTGCAGAGGGAGCCATCAGCATGAGGTGGTTAGTGGACCGCCAAAATTGGACAGGGGAGCTATCAGCTTGAGGTGGTGAGTGGACCTCCAGAAGTGGACAGAGCCATCAGCATGAGGTGGTGAGTGGACCTCCAGAAGTGGACAGAGCCATCAGCATGAGGTGGTCAGTGGACCTCCAGAGGTGGACAGGGGGCCATCAGCATGAGGTGGTCAGTGACCTCCAGAAGAACACAGGGAGCCATCAGCATGAGGTGGTCAGTGGACCTCCAGAAGTGCACAGGGAGCCATCAGCATGAGGTGGTCAGTGACCTCCAGAAGAACACAGGGAGCCATCAGCATGAGGTGGTCAGTGGACCTCCAGAAGTGCACAGGGAGCCATCAGCATGAGGTGGTCAGTGGACAGGTGGCACACTGCACTGCTGCTGAGTGGTTTGGGATGATGTTCAGAGGTGCCTGTAAGGACTGAACCTATGGTGCGCACTGGTTAACTCTTTCATCCCTACAACCTGGTTTTCCGGTTTGCAGAAATCCTACCCTTTCTTCCTGCAGCCCTGGAAAACCGGACAGCACATAATCCCTCCTTTCCTTCCTGCAGCCCAGAAAATCAGTTCTCGCGCGGTAAGCACTTTCAACTTCGCACGAGTCATGTCATCAGTACACGTTATGACCAGACCGCTCAAGTGGCAGTGTTTATTATGAATGGAATGGATGCCAGACGGACCCTACAGAGTGGTAAAGTGGTCGCCGCTCTATTCTGGCCGGTTTGCTACTGCATACGTGGCAGTTCTCACTTTACACTTCCTTTTTTTCCCCCCCGAAATCCAGGAATGAAGGGGATACTCATATCATAAGAGTCTCGGAACAAAAGGAAGTAATGGTTCATAGAAGAGTAGGAATGAAAGAGTTAAACGCCCACTAAGCCCTTGGCTGTTAACACCGTTAAACTGCCCTTGTTGTGGGGCCAGGGATAGTGAGCATTCCCCTCCTCCAGGGGGCGCGGTTAAGTCCCTGTGTTTTGACCCCCAGCTTAACATATTCATGGATGATGAAGAGAGATAAAAAACTGAGATCGTCGGACACAAAACAGCAGGACAAAAATGGGACTGAATCCAGAGTTTTGTTGGGTTTTTTTCTTTCTTCTTTTTTTTTTTTTTTTTGGCTCTTCAGTGATAATCAGTAAGGAGGAGGATGGTGTGAAGAAGTCTGTTTTATCCAGAGGCTGTTTGGCAAGGCTGGACATCCATCTTCCTTCCATGAACTATCCCAGCTTCAGCTGGGACTGAGGGAGACGGATACCTGCAGTTGTGGTCAGGAGATGTTGAACCAGCACTTTCAGAGAGGCTGCCCAAGAGCAGATGAAGCTGGAACTGTGTGACTCTGGTCTTCAGAGCACACCGGAAGGACCATCGTTCAGTCCGGCTCCTTGTTATACAACAACATCCATGAACGATGTGTCTTGACTGTTGTGCCTGTATTCCCAGAGAGAGAGGTGTACATATATGGCAGTTGCCCCAAAGACCTGTCAAAGATAGCCTGTCATTATGATACGTGTGATGCTGCAAATACATTTGTTCTTTCTACATATGAGTCATGTGTTAACAACAAAAAGTGTTGATGACATTTTAGAAAAGAAACGTTATTCGTTCCACAGGACAATCAGGACAGATTACAAACCTCTCTTTATCCAGATTCTCTCTCTCTAACCGTTTGTCCGCAGTGACTTGCGGAACCAGTGACATTTCTTTTTAAAAATCTGCTTCAATTTCCGCCTTCAGTCACCTGGCTTTGAAACACACTGTCAGTCACATGTTTCTCCAGCAGTCAAATAACCAGTACTCCTGACACAAGATGGGAATCGCCCATTGATGCCAGATTCATGGGTCCTGTTCAGATACCACTTACTGAATCCATGCTTTATAACGTACAGATCACTGCAAATACCACTAACTGAATCCATGCTTTATAACGTACAGATCACCGCAAATACCACTAACTGAATCCATGCTTTATAACGTACGTATCACCGCAAATACCACTAACTGAATCCATGCTTTATAACGTACAGATCACCGCAAATACCTCTACCTGAGTCCATGCTTTATAACGTACGGATCACCTCAAATACCACTTACTGAGTCCATGCATTATAACGTACGGATCATCTCAAATACCACTAACTGAGTCCATGCTTTATAATGTACGGATCACCTCTAATACCACTTAATGAGTCCATGCTTTATAACATACGGATCATCTCAAATACCACTAACTGAGTCCATGCTTTATAACGTACGGATCATCTCAAATACCACTAACTGAGTCCATGCTTTATAACGTACTGATCATCTCAAAACCTGGGGTAAAACCCATGCTTAGAATGGATCATCTCCAAGCCTCTTTATCTGTCCCAGAATGATTGCTTTCCTGGTATTTTTGACGCAGACGGAACTTTGAGAGCAAAATGGCGAAATGAGATAGTAGTACAACAGAGTACTCTCTGTTGATCAGCAAGGCTGTATGTATGTCCGAATTCTCTCCCTTGACTATGTATGGTTTGCTTGAAAATGATCGCATCTTGGTGGGTTGCTCAGCACCTTCTTTTACTTTTGACTTCAAATGTTAGGAATGATTTTATGAAATTATCTAGGAGAATAAACAAGCTCTCAAAGGATTAGAAAGGACCTTGGAGATGCAAAAAGCATCTTGTGTTGGAATGAAAGGGACTTGTAAGGCGTTTTTTGTGTCAAATTTGAGTTACGAACGTTAGAAAAATTCCTCCCCTTCCCTATTTCTCATTCCTTTTCTCCCTGCCTTGTTCCAGTTGTGTTTTATGTTTTTTGCAGTCTTCTGTTGTGTAATTGTCACTTGTCAGCAGACACATCTGTATAATGGTACTTGGTAACGTGATCCTATTTTCATGGTGCGTTGTCTCATGCTTGGTCATATAGTTCCAAGAGAAGTTTGATTAGTTAAGTTAAAAAAAAAAGTCACACACACACACACACACACACACACACACACACACACACACACACACACACACACACACACTCTGTCTCTTTCTCTCTCTCTCTCATACTCTCACTCACACACCCATTACCACCACCACCATCACCACCATCACCACCATGCCCACCATGACCACAAACATGATGACGACAACAACGACCACCATGATCAGGACTACACGCGCGCGCGCACACACACACACACACACACACACACACACACACACACACACACTGACTGAAACCAATTTATTGTCAGATTAACTCAAGGTTGCACTGTCACACACACACACACACACACACACACACACACACACACACACACACACACACACACACACACACACGCACACACACACACACACACACATACATACGCACACATACGCACACATAAACACATACAACACACACACACACACACACACACACACACACACACACACACACACACACACACACACACACACACACACACACTCTCACTCACTCACTCACTCACTCATCATCACAACAACCACAATGACCACAATGACGACAACCACCACCATCACCACACACCAGCACTACCACCACCACGACCATGACTACGACTGCCACCACCACCACCACCACCAACCACCACCAGTACAATACCAAAGAAAACCCTTGGTGATGTCTGTGTTCAGGTGACGCTGGCTAAGGTGGAGTCTCAGGACCTGCTGCTGTCTGTGTTTGCCAGCCAGCAGTGCAGCGAGGGCATGCGTCTGACCAACTGTGTGGCCCATGTCCTCAAGCTGAACGGCACCGTGAGTGGCCACTGTGTCTGTTTGTTTGTCTGTCTGTCTGTCTGTGTCAGTCTGTGTCAGGGTTGTTCTGTCAGTAGTACAGTGAAGGCATGCGTTTGACCAACTGTGTCGTCCATGTCCTCAGACTGAACGGCACCATGAGTTGCCTCTGTGTGTGTTTGTTTGTCTGTCTGTCTGTCAGTCTGTGCCAGGGTTGTTCTGTCCGCAGTGCTGTGAGGGCATGCATTTGACCAAAGGTGTGGACGTGGCCTCAAACTGAACGGCGCTGTGAGTTGCCTCTGTGTCTGTTTGTTTTGTGTGTGTGTGTGTGTGTGTGTCTCTCTCTCTCTCTCTCTCTCTCTCTCTCTCTCTCTCTCTGTCTTTCCTGTCAGGGCAGGAGAAGTTTCAGTTTTTCACTGGACAGTCACACGAGTGGATTAAAAAGAAAATATTTCCATTAGCCCGCCAAAGTTTTAAAAAGCCAGTTATTCAAAAGATATCATCTCTTTGGTTGTGGTGTTTTTTTTTTTTTTTTTTTTCCCAAGAGGCATTGAAATTGAAAGCAAACAAGCAATCAACAGATTAGCTGGAAGTACCTGCCACGCAGTTAGCAGGAAGTACCTGCCAGGCAGTTAGCTGGAAGTACCTGCCATGCAATAAGCTGGAAGTACCTGCCACACAATAAGCTGGAAGTACCTGCCACACAATAAGCTGGAAGTACCTGCCAGGCAGTTAGCTGGAAGTACCTGCCACACAAATAAGCTGGAAGTACCTGCCACACAGTACCTGCCACACAGTTAGCTGGAAGTACCTGCCACACAATAAGCTGGAAGTACCTGCCACACAATAAGCTGGAAGTACCTGCCAGGCAGTTGGCTGGACGTACCTGCCACGCAGTTAGCTGGAAGTACCTGCCACGCAGTTAGCTTGAAGTACTTGCCACGCTGTTAGCTCGAAGTACCTGCCACGCAGTTAGCTCGAAGTACCTGCCACGCTGTTAGCTCGAAGTACCTGCCACGCAGTTAGCTGGAAGTACCTGCCACACAGTTAATTATTTGCACTGAGTGGTGCAGAGGATGTCTTCATTTCCTGCCATTTAATCCCTGCCCCCTCTGCCTCCATTCTCTTGGCTTTGGAAGCTTTTTTTTTTTTTTTAACAAGTTGTTGAAATATTTATCGTCATCCTAACTGGCGTGAAGACTTAGCTTTGAAGGCAGAGCAACAAGTAAATAATGTAGAAACTTGAACAATGAAATTAAGCAATGGACAATATTGGTGTGCACATAAACATTTTCACCTCATATTTATTGATATGTTTGTTCAATGCAGATTTTGTTGTTTTTCAGGACACCAAATGGAACAATATACAAACTTGCACAATGAAATATAAAGCAATGGACAACATTGGTGTGCACATAGAAACCTTTCCCTGATATTTATCGACATATTCATTCAGTGCAAATTTGTTTTGTTTTTCAGGGCACCAAATGGAACAATATACAAACTTGCACAATGAAATAAAGCAATGGGCAATGCTGGTGTGCACAAAAAAAATCTTTCCCTCATATAATTGATATATTTATTCAGTGCAAATTTGTTTTTCAGGGCACCAAACAGAACAATATACAAACTTAAACAATGAAATATAAAGCAGTGGACAATATTGGTGTGCACATAAAAAAAATCTTTCCCACATATTCAATTAATTCATATATTCATTCAGTGCAAATTTGTTTGATTGTCAGGGCACCAAATGGAACAGTATACAAACTTGCACAATGGAATATAAAGCAATGGACAATATAGTGTGCTCATAGAACAAAAATCTTTCCCGCATATTCAATTAATTATTCATATATTCATTCAATTAAATTTTTTTTTTTTTACAGCTCCAGGTGAAAGCTTTCTGTGACAAGAAAGACGTCAAGGTCAGGACCGGCTTTGAAAGTCGGCCAGAGGTCAAGGTGGAAGTGAGGCCAACGAACCCATACCAGGTTGGTTTCAGGTCGCCTCGGCCATCTGTTGATGATGTGTGGGCCTTTCCGTTGATTGGTTGGTCGTCCCAGTCTCCAGCGATCTGTATTGGCGTGAACTATGTCTTGAATTTCTGGTTGAGTTAGAAGGCTGCCTCTTCGCCGCCGCCGCCGCCCCCCTCCGCGCTTTTCCTCGCTCTCTTTCTTCTCCCCTTCCACCTTCTCTTGAATGAAAATGAGGCTTAACTGTGGGCTGTGGTAGTGTTCAGTCTCTGGCGTTAAAGATCAATTGGTCGACATGTTTTTCCCTTTCTTGATTGTAAGCCGACGGGTTTGGCTAGAATATTCACTCGTTGGTACTGGAGATCAATCTATGTCTGTCTGTCAGTCTCTGTCTGTGTCTGCATGTCTGTCTGTCTGTCTGACTGTCTGTTTGTCTGTCTGTCTGTCTGTCTGTCTGTTTGTCTCATTCTCTCTTTCGTGAGTCTGAGCTTTGGCAAAAAGCTTTGGCCTTTGATGTTAACGATCAGTCAGCCAGCCTCTCTCTCCTCTTGATTGCGAACACAAATGCGCTAAGTCTACACTTTGGCTGCAGTCTGCATCCTTTGCTGTCAACCATTAATCAGCCAGCCAGCCTCTCTCTCCCTCTCCCTCTTTTTGAGTGCAAGACGAGGGCTTTAGCTCCTGATCCTTTGGATATTAAAGGTCTCTGTCTCTGTCTCTGTCTGTCTCTCTGTCGCGCTCTCTGTCGCTCTCTCTCTCTCTCTCTCTGTCTGTCTCTCTGTCTATCTCCTTCCTTCATTCTCTACCTCTGTATCTTGTTCTCTCTCTGTCTGTCTCTCTGTCTCTCTGTGTCTGTCAGTCTGTCCGTCTCTTCTGCAATCTCTGTTTCTAGCTCTCTATCTCTTTCTCTCTCTCTCTCCCTCATCTGCACCCTCTGTCTCTCTGTCTGTCTGTCTGTCTGTCTGTCTGTCTGTCTCTCTCTCTCTCTCTCTCTCTCTCCTGCACTTTCTGTCTCACTCTGTTTCTCTGCCTAAGACTATGCTCCAAGTAAAATAGTCATTCCCGAGCTGTCAGTCTCTCTTTTGATTGTAAGACCAAACTTTGGCCTAAAAAAAAATCTTATCCTTGTGTATCAAAGATCAGTCAGACTTTTTCCTTTCACATCCCTCCCTCCCCGGCGCCTCCCCCCCACCTCCCCCTCTCCCCCCTATCACTCCCTCACCTCCTTCCCTCTTGGCTGAACGGTTCTGGTCGGTTGGTGAATGGCAGCATCGATTTTTGTGCTCCTCGTGGCTAATCGTTGGGCGCCTTGAGAACAGAACGTCCAAATGGTAAGCACTGGAGGCGAAAGTGGCAGTGAACGAACGGTACCAGTCAGACTGGAGGGGAAAGTGGCTAGCAAGTGATGGAGTGATGCCAGTCTGCTGCAGAGCGAGCGAGGCGACTGCTGGCAGAGACCTAAACAGATCTTTAAAAGTTGATCCGATAGATTCGCCAGACATACGAACAAACGAATCACAAGACAAAAGGGTGACGCGTTTCGACCTCTTAGGTCTTCTTCAGGGCAGGGTAAACGAACACTCGGGACAATGAATATGAAGTAGGAGCAGTAACTTGTCTCGTTTTGCTGATGAATGGAAGCTTTGATTTTGTGCTCCTCGTGGCTGTTGTTGGTGGCTTGGAAAAAATAAACAAAAAAAAACCAGTCGAACGGCAACACAGGAGGTGAAAGTGTCTTTGTGATTCGTTCATTCATGTCTGGCTGATTTATGACATACACTATTTTAAGATTTGGGATTGTACCAGTCGGTGACTATTGGTTGCTTAAAGGGGTGGAAGGCATTCAGGGTGTAGGTGTGTTGGCTACTAATGTAGGGGTGGAAGGGCATTCAGGATATCGGTGTGTTTGGCCTCTAATATAGGGGTGGAAGGCATTCAGGGTATAGGTGTGTTGGCCACTTAAAGGGGTGGAAGGCATTTAGGAGATAGTTTTGGACATTTATAGAGATGGAAGGTATTCAGGGTATAGGTGTGTTGGCCACTTAAAGGGGTGGAAGGCATTCAGGGTGTAGGTGTATATTGGCCACATATAGGAGTGGAAGACATTCAGGGTAAAGGTGCTGAAAAGTTCAAGGCTTCATACAATGCTTGAATGTCCAAAAGCTTTGAAGCCTCTGTTCCATAACTTTAAAACCCAACCCTTCATAACTCTGAAAAGAAAAAAAGGTTTACTTGTTGCTGTGTACAATGGCCAAGACAGCTTCCCCAAACAACAAAAACCAGTTTATTTTTAGATTTGATATGAACTCCACCTTTGACACTACAGTGCTTGAACGTCCTAAAAACTTGAAGCCTCTTTTTCAAATACTTTAAAACCCAGCTCTCCATAACCAGAAAGGAAAATGTTTCACTTGTTACTGTGTGTGATGGCCAAGACAGCTTCGAAACAACCAAAACCAGTTTATTTTTAGATCTGACATGAACCCCCGACCTTTGACCTCAGGACCCAGCGACCCTGGCCGACCTTGGGGTGGTGGAGGAGAACATGCGCAACGCCCTGGCCCTGGCCACCACCACCCTCACCATCACCAAGCTTCTCATGCCCGGCGACCTGTCCAGCTTGCCCGGACGCATGCCCGAGGAGGATGCCCGACCCACCAAACCCGGCGAGATCCGTGTGTGCGCGCCTCAGACGCCGGCTGGGGCATGAGTGCCAACGACATCGCCCTCTTGAACCAGGTGAGGCGTGACGGTCCGGGGGGGATGGGGGTGGTGTCATGGGAGGGAGGTAGCAGCGTAGGGGTTGAGGAGGGTTTGTTGAAGTACTCTGTGATTGGTCTTTTATTAAGCGCGGCACATAAGTTGTGTTTGGATTTTTTTTAAAGTCTGTTTCAACTTCTTTAAAGTTCCTTTTTTCAGTTTCCTTATGATGTCTTGTGGATTGCGTGGTTGGTTGGGCTACAATAACATGGAACCAAACACCTTTCACGGCTGTTCAGAGTAAGCTACTTAGTTTTGAGAAGCAGGGGAGTTTACAGCTTGCCCGCAGCTGCAGAGGCCAAGCCGTGAATGCAGGTCAGGGAAAGGGGCGTTTTCTGCAGGCTGCTCCCCACCAGCCAGCTAACCATGCTGTACTCGGTGAACTGAATGTCATCTGTGTAAAGCCGGTCTGGCAACAATGTGTTCGGCATTGCTGAGCGGCCATTATAAGTGGGGCTGTTAGTTTGATAATTAGTGGTTGTCATGAAAAATGTAATATATCTGTGCTCTTGAGATGACTGAATAGGCGAATTTTCGACAATTCTTTTAATACCAAACTTGACTAGGTTTTTTTCCTGTAGATAATGTAGATATGGCATGAAAGCTTGTACACCAGTGGTCAGGCAATATTCAAACAATGACAACACACACACAATTGTGCAAAAATGATGTCATCACTTTCTGGGAAGTTAATTTTCCCTAGTTAACTAGTACACAAGTTTGATACATGCCTCTGCTTGGACTACAACAACAAAAATGTTGGATCAGAAATGTGTAAGCCTTGTTTGTTCGGTCCTTTCACTTAAGTGTCTCACATGGGATGGAAAAATAAAGCTGTGCTTTCTATGCTACTGCATGCATGGGACGTGACTGAATGCTCTTTGTCTGCCTTTTGACCCCACCCCGCAGAGGTTCACGGCGCAAAACCTGCAGAACCAGATGGCGCAGCTTGCCTCGTCCATCCAGCAGCCGTCCCCGTCGCGCAGCGCCGCCTGTCGTTCAGCAGGTGCCCCCCCAGAGCCGCCCCCAGCCCGTGCAGCACCATGTGACCGTGCAGAAGAGCCCTGAGGTCATCCAGAGCATCTCCGTGCAGCCTGTCAGGCAGCAGCATGCTCAGGTGAGGCTCTCTTGCTGTCAGGTGTGTGCTGCTCTTTAGTGTAGCATGCTCAGGTGAGGGTCTGTATCTGCCCTGTTATGTGGCGTGCTCAGGTGAGGGTCTATATCTGCCCTGTCGTGTAACATGCTCAGGTGAGGGTCTATTTCTGCCCTGTCGTGTAGCATGCTCAGGTGAGGGTCTATTTCTGCCATGTCCTCTGGCATGCACAGGTGAGGGTCTATTTCTGCCATGTCCTCTGGCATGCTCAGGTGAGGGTCTGTTTCTGCGCTGTTGTGTAGCATGCTCAGGTGAGGGTCTATTTCTGCCATGTCCTCTGGCATGCTCAGGTGAGGGTCTGTTTCTTCTGCCCTGTTGTGTAGAATGCTCAGGTGAAGGTCTGTTTCTGCCCTGTTGTGTAGCATGCTCAGGTGACGGTCTGTTTCTGCGCTGTCGTGTAGCATGCTCAGGTGAGGGTCTATTTCTGCCATGTCCTCTGGCATGCTCAGGTGAGGGCCTATTTCTGCCCTGTCATGTAGCATGCTGAGGTGAAAGTCTATTTCTGCCCTGTTGTGTAGCATGCTCAGGTGAGAGTCTATTTCTGCCCTGTTGTGTAGCATGCTCAGGTGAGAGTCTATTTCTGCTTTGTCGTGTAGCATGCTCAGGTGAGAGTCTATTTCTGCTGTCGTGTAGCATGTTCAGGTGAAGGTCTATTTCTGCCCTGTTGTGTAGCATGCTCAGGTGAGGGTCTATTTCTGCTATGTCGTGTAGCATGCTCAGGTGAGAGTCTATTTCTGCCCTGTTGTATAGCATGCTCAGGTGAGGTCTATTTCTGCCCTGTAGTGTAGCATGCTCAGGTGAGGGTCTATTTCTGCCCTGTAGTGTAGCATGCTAAGGTGAGGGTCTGTCACTGTCTGTGCTTGTCTAATCTGTTAGAGGCCTTTGTGCACCTGAAAACCACAAACAAACTACAAAAGAGTGTTGTTTACAGAACTTGGCTGGTTTTCAGAGGTGCCAACCATTACATATTTGGCTTTATTAACACCTGCTCAGTTGAATTTCATAGAGATCAACAGTCACTCACTTTACTGTGAAAACACTCTAGCCAACGTCTGCCAATTCCAAGCAAGTGTGGTTGACAACTTGCAACGTTTACCAACACTGCTGAGTCGGCATGGCTTTAGAAATGCACTCGACTCCAGATAACTGGTTGGTTGGTCGTCAGCGTTGTTTCGATCAGTAACGAGTGAGAAGACAGCGTGCTTGGAAGTAGGCAGTTGATTGTGTGTCCTTCACCTCTTCTTATTCTGCGCCAAGGAGTGAGAGGTCTCTTTGCCATGTTTTATAAAAGACCTGAATGATCGGCTGTTGTGGGCGTGCTAGTGTGCCACTCTTCGCAAAAAGAGATCCAGTTGTCTTGTGTTGTCATGGTTTTGATTTTGACTGTGCTGTCTGTCTGAATGTGTGTGTGTGTGTGTGGGGGTGGGGGGGTGGGGGGGTTGGTGTGTGTGTGTGTGTGTGTGTGTGTGTGTTTGTGTGTGTGTGTGTGTTGTGTGTGTGTGTGTGTATTTGTTGTGTGTTGTGTGTGTGGTGTGCGTGTGTGTGTGTGTGTGTGTGTGTGTGTGTGTGTGTGTGTGTATGTGTGTGTCTGTGTGTGCGCTCTGTAGTTAGGATAACTATATCCAGTGTGTGTGTGTGTGCTCTGTAGTTAGAATAACTATATCCATACAATAGATTTGGCCAAACTGGCAACTGCCTTCGCTCTATTTTGTCATGCGTTTGTCAGTATTGGTGAACAATTAATCAGACACTTAGTTGTGCTGATGAATTTCCCGTATTGTATTTTGAAATGATTGAGGGAGTTGGAGCCTATGTTACTGCATTTTATTCAAGATGGAAACAGCAGTAGTATAGTATATATATATATTTTTAATGCATCGGTTTACTATTGAGAACAGTAATAGTAAATGCATTCATTTTTTTTGTACTTCGATGTCTTTTCTGGCATCAACAATATTGATATTATTCATTTGATTATGTACACTGAGTTCTTTCCTGAGAAAAATAATGTATTTATTTCTGTACATCAATTTCTAAGAACAACAGCAGTATGATGGAATCCCTTCTGTACACTGATGTCCTTTTTCTAGGTCAACACGTAGTATTCGCATTCATTTCAGTTCATGCGGTCGCTCCTGAGATGGACAGTGAAATAGTGCTTTTATTTCTATTTAGCTTTGTTTGTTTGAAGAAAAATGAGATCTGTTGTAGGGTGATGCATTCACTTCTGTATGTTGAGTTTTTGTCAGTGTAAAGTGGAAGCAGTGCAGTTCATTATTTCTGTGCTTTGATGCCTAAGAACAGCTGTAATATAATGTATTAAAAAGAAAAAAAAAAGTTATTCTCGTGACTGTATAGCGCATTTTAGCTTTCTGCCGCTCATTTTTTCTGCGATGCTTTCCGTTCTCAGCACCAGAGCAGCCAGCCATTACAGCAGATGGCGCCACAAGCTCAGATGAGACCTCAGGGTGGCATCAAACCGAATGAGTCCCTTTTCGAGCCCATTTCGCCCAGCCAGTACCAAAGTGCTGTGAGTAGCCTGCCTTGGTTGACTTCTGTTTTGACTTTTTTTTTATTCTGGGGGGTGGGGATGGTGTGTGTGTGTGTGTGGTAGAACAAAAATGTTTTGTGGTATATCTTCTGTTTCATAGCATGTGGGGATAGAGGCATGACACGTAACATTGAAGGGGAATATGAGTTTTCTCCCTTGATTGCAGGAGAATATGAATTTTCTCCCTTGCTGCAATAGCAGACTTTGTAGTCTTTCTGCCTTGTTTATGTGGCAGACTCATGAAGCATTTAAAAAAAAAAAGTTAAAGTCCTTTTTTTTGTCGGCTGGACAGGTAAACAAAACAGATTTCTTTTCTAAGCATGGTCAAAGTCGAAAGGTAATACTAATGTCTGCTGTTGGCTGTCAAAATGCTGCATCTTAATACCCAGCTTTTCCCAATTGCAGTTTGTAAATGGAAAGTAGACTGACGGCTAAAAGGGTGGAACAAGGTGGATTGGGAGTTGGTGAATAGAACTGGGTGGATGGGCAGTTAAAAGACTAAGGAAGGAAAGGTAAAAGCAAATGGTTTAGTATTTGCTCTTGAGAAAAAAAAGGGAAAAAGAAGCCTCGCACAGACCTGAAAGCAAGCTCTTTCTCATACTAGGTCCTGCTACAAGGAGAACAAAAAAATTTAACTCTTTCATCCCTACAACCCGGAAAACCGGGCAGCACAAAATCCCTCCTTTCCTTCCTGCAGCCCGGAAAATCAGTTCTCGCGGCAAGCGCTTTGAACTTCGTGCGAGTTGCGTCATTAGTACACATCATGACTCACTTGTGGGGCAGTGTTTATGAATGGAATTGGATGTCAGACAGCCCCTACAGAGTGGGGAAGTGCTCGCCGCTTGGGTTGCTACTGCATACGTAGCAGTTCACACCTTACACTTCTTTTTTTTTTTTTTTCTCTAAATCCAGGAATGAAGGGAATACTCGTATTATAAGCATCTAGGAACAAGAGGAAGTAATGGTTCATAGAAAAGTAGGAATGAATGAGTTGATGGTTCATAGAAAAGTAGGAATGAAAGAGTTAAGAGGTGATCAGCTACAGGTTTGCTGGAGAAGTGACAGCGGACGGATGTGGAGGCTGCCCAACTGGGTGTCAGCAGACAGTGACACAGTGGGCATAGTCACCGTCTGCTCATGACAAGATGTTATTTTCTAACTTTTCCCTCAGAGTTAACATTAGTTCTGACTCCATTCGCCATACAGTCCATCGAATGAGATCATAAACCGAGGTTCCATGTGTGTACGCACGCATAACATCTTGCACACATGTAAAATCCCTTCACCAACTTTCGGAAGAGAAGGCCAGTTTGGCCGTTGGTATGGATGACACATTACACATAGCATGCACCTTCCCCGAAGATGGAGTGTGGCTGCCTTAATGGTGGCATGAAAAAACGGTCATACACACAAAACCCCACTCCCTTTGTTGAGCAGATGGGATTAATACCTGCCTGTCTATGCAGGGAGTGTCCGCAGGAGTATCGGCCTGCGTGCGCAGAAGAAGAAGAAGTTAGTTTCTAACATAGCTGTCAGCTTAGTGGGAGTCTCAGCCAACATGCCGGCCTAGTACAGATTTCCACCGTGTGTTGCCTTCTGTTAGTTTTCATGCTTGGAGTGTCTTGAGGATGACATGATAAACCCAGGGGTGGGAGACCTACCATATTGATGCGGAATTCCGTATAGCAGATTTTTCCTTTCTTTTTTTTTTCATGTGCGCGTTCTGTGTTCCGATTCAGGTTTTCGCGCCTCTCGTATTTGAATTCCGCCATCTCATTTTCAGTGCGTGAAGACCATACCATCGTGCTTTATATTTGTCAAAGATGTATTCTAAGTATTTGGCATAACATATTCAGTTGGATGTTTAAGCCATAAGTCATATTTGGTCATATTTGGAGTCTTTTTGTACCCCCCGGCCTTTTCAGTGTAGCTGTGATTTTCTGCTCCCACCCCTGTACCACCCCTGTAAACCCTTGTACAGAAGTCACTGCAGTGCATGCAAAGACCAAATGTGAAAGACCTTACAGCAGCAAGGGAGTGTTCTGGGTAAAATGGAAGTTGTCCAGGGTAAAACTCAAGGAAAGTCTATTTAGAGAGACGAACAATAAGATGTGATAGTCAGTTTGGGGGCAAAAAAAAAGGAAGAATACCACACAGAGGGCAGAAGAATCAAACACAACATTTTCATCAACTGTCGCTGTAAGTTGAATGTTGGTTGGACTGACCTGGTGTAGTTTTGAATAAAACGTTTTTTTGTTGTTGTTGTTTTTTTGTATGTTTGTTTGGATTATGCTGCAAATTTTCAAAGTTTTTTTCTGCAGTATTGTGTGTACAAAACGGATGTGCATGGCTGCTCTGGTCACATGTATGGAAAGAGCGAATTCAGAAAATGCTTGTGCGTGTCTGTCGAAGCTACATGTTTTAAATGCTTGTTGTGTACAAATTGGTGTAAGTTCACTGTTTGACTCCAGGTGTGTGTGTGTGTACAGTGTACAAATTGGTGTAAGTTCACTGTTTGACTCCAGGTCTGTGTGTACAGTATACAAATTGGTGTAAGTTCATTGTTTGACTCCAGGTGTGTGTGTACAGTGTACAAATTGGTGTAAGTTCACTGTTTGACTCAGGTGTGTGTGTACAGTATACACATTGGTGTAAGTTCACTGTTTGACTCCAGGTGTGTGTGTGTGTACAGTGTACACATTGGTGTAAGTTCACTGTTTGACTCCAGGTCTGTGTGTGTACAGTGTACACTGGTGTAAGTTCACTGTTTGACTCCAGGTGTGTGTGAACAGTATACAAATTGGTGTAAGTTCATTGTTTGACTCCAGGTGTGTGTGTACAGTATACAAATTGGTGTAAGTTCACTGTTTGACTCCAGGTGTGTGTGTGTACAGTGTACACATTGGTGTAAGTTCACTGTTTGACTCCAGGTCTGTGTGTACAGTATACAAATTGGTGTAAGTTCATTGTTTGACTCCAGGTGTGTGTGTACAGTGTACACATTGGTGTAAGTTCACTGTTTGACTCCAGGTGTGTGTGTACAGTATACAAATTGGTGTAAGTTCACTGTTTGACTCCAGGTGTGTGTGTGTACAGTGTACACATTGGGTGTAAGTTCACTGTTTGACTCCAGGTCTGTGTGTGTACAGTGTACACACTGGTGTAAGTTCACTGTTTGACTCCAGGTGTGTGTGTATGTGTGTGTGTGTGTGTGTGTGTGTGTGTGTGTGTGTGTGTGTGTGTGTGTTTGTGTGCAGTTTTCATCCCCTACCGTCGGTGCGCCCTTGAAGCCCCCTCGCATGGTGGGGGACAAGCGTCTCTACGTCAAGGTCATCAAGGGGAAATTCTTTGACCTTGCCGGACAGAGGTGAGGGGTCAGGGAGATTTTTCCCCACGTTCTTTGTATGTCAGTGTTTCTTTTTCTGTCGGTTATTTTTTTTTTTTTCTCCCTGAAACATGCTTTTCTTTTTTTTTTTTCATCTTCTGATATATAGATATTTTTAAAATTTTACCAATTTCCAAGCTTGGTGACTACTCGTAGGGCTAGGAATTAGCCAGCAGAATCAAAAAGCCAACTCCGCTCTTAAACTGGAAAGTTCAGCTAGCCTGACATATTTTTTTCTCATAGTTTCGAAAAAGATCAGTAGACACAAAGCAATGCTGAGACAACTCTTATGTTATTTTTTTTTTTTTCTTTTCGGCAATGGTGATGGCAAGGGGGGGGGGTGGGGGGGGGGGGGGGGGGGGGGGGTGGTGGTGGGGGAGTGGGAGAGCTGGGGACATGGGTGGAGTTGAGAGGGGGGTGGGGGTGGGGTGGGTGGGGATTTTCAAGATGCAGAAATTTCTTATTGAATTATGTTTTACTGGCTACTCAGAAATCTGCCATATACAATGGACACACATGGGTTGAAAAAAGATATGCAACAGATGTGTGACGCTGTACCGACAAGATTTTCACGTGTAAATTCCCTAACTTTTTTCAAACTTCGTTCCCGGTCTTTTCTGATTTTTTTTTTCATGAACCAATGAACCGTTCCAGTGACATCTACCCCATTTCTGTCATCTCTTTTCAAACAAGAAGAAAATGAGTTTTACTCTGACAGTGTAGACTGAAATCTGGTCTAAGTTTCCCGTGTGCAAAAAAAAAAAAAAAAAAAAAAAGAAAAGTATAATGAGGGTGACAGTATTTCTCTGCACAGGATGCACCATTTCTCTTTGCTGTTGTGGGAAGGGCTGGAATAGCTCAGTTGGTAGAGCACGGGACACGTTATCCAAGGGTTGTGGGTTTGAATCTCCGCCAGGCTGTTTCGGTACAGTTTTTTTTTTCCCTCGGAGTTAAAATTGGTTCTGACTCCATTTCCCATTCAGTCCTTCGAATGAGACTATAAACCAAGGTTCCGTGTGTGAACACGTGCATAACATCTTGCACACATGTAAAATCCCATCACCAACTTTTGGAAGAGAAGGCCAGTTTGGCCGTTGGTATGGATGACACGTTACACATAGCATGCACCTTCCCTGAAGATGGAGTATGGCTGCCTAAATGGCGGGATAAAAAAAAAATGAAAACGGTCATACACACAAAACTCCACTGCCTTTGTTGAGCAGATGGGAATAATACCTGCCTGTCTATACAGGGAGTGTCCGCAGGAGTATCAGCCTGTGTATGCAGAAGAAGAAGAAGAAGGAAGGAGGGAGGAGGAGGAGGAGGAGGAGCTGTTGTGGAAACACCACTTCAGTGTGTGTGACTGCACATGGTGCGCCATTGCTCTTTGCTGTTGTGGGAACACCACTTCAGTGTGTGACTGCACATGGTGCGCCATTGCTCTTTGCTGGTGTGGGAACACCACTTCAGTGTGTGTGACTGCACACGGTGCGCCATTGCTCTTTGCTGTTGTGGGAACATCACTTCAGTGTGTGACTGCACATGGTACACTGTTGCTCTTTGCTTTTGTGGGAACACCACTTCAGTGTGTGACTGCACATGGTGCACCATTGCTCTTTGCTGTTGTGGGAACACCGCTTCAGTGGTCTGCAGAAACAGTCTCTTGACCGCAGACTTGCCAAAATGTACAAAACTTTTCCGACCCCTCCCAGAGGTGACGTACCTTCAAGACCTTGAAAATGTTGCTTGACTTTCTCACCGAATCTTTCCTCGTTGGTGCAAACCCTGATGTGTTTACTGTGCCTGGTGACCATGAACCCTCAAGTTAAACACCTCATGACGGTCGGTCAGTACACATTCCTGTGAGTGCAACAAGAGAAGCGGAAATGGTGACATAGAAAAGGGAAGCAGGGACCAGATCACAGAAAGCGCACACACACTCGAACCAGGGCTGAAAGTCCGTGTTCATCAACTTGCCTGATGGCGCCCTTCAGAGGGAGAGCTCACTCATGCCGGCTCCGCAACCAAGCAGTTATTGTCGTCAGCAGGGGGCTTAGTAGGTGGTGTCCTGCATATGTTGGATCAGAACAGATGCCACTGAACACCACCGAAGTGTCTCGGCGGCAGTGCAGTGTCTCCTCTGGTGGGTTGCCTCTTGACAGCCTTATATTGGCTGTTCCCTGTGGATTGTCGGCAGGTCGAGCTGGGCTGTGGCTGTTGAGGAGTCAGAATGAGGGGCATGGGTGCAAGGTCACTGAGGTGGCACAGAAGTTGGGACTGAACAAAAAAAAGAAAAAAGAACCCTTGCCCATTGTGCCTAAAATTTGCTGCAAGTGCATTTGATTTAATAACGATAAATAACATAGCATTTTTAAAGGGCCTTGCCAAAGGTTCTAGACGCTGATAATCCACACTCTGGTATACACAAGGGGCTGCCTACCTGGGTAGTGCCGACTGAAGAGCTGCCTGCCAGCGCTTCATTCAGTCATTTCCTGTGTCATCCAGACAGTATTGTTCTTTCAGTTTCCTTATTACACCAGGTGTAATGTGTTGTCCATACCAACGGCCAAACTGGCCTTCTGTGCAAGATGTTATGCGTGTGTTCACACTCGGAACCTCAGTTTATAGTCTCGTTCCAAGGACTGTTTGGGAAAAGGAGTCAGAACCAATGTTAACTCCTAGGGGAAAATCCCCCTCCTGTGCCGAAACGACCCAGCAAGAATTTGAACCCACAACCCTAGGATCACCAAGATTACAAGTCCGTGGTCTACCACTGAGCTGTTCCAGATGTCGGTGAGGTGACCTAAGAATTTCCCGAAGTGGTAGAAATTCTATAGTCTACACAAATTACCATAGCACACACACACCATCCAATGAATCTGAGGTGCAAAAGGGAACTGTTCAACTTCAAGTGCCATCTTTCATTCTCAGACAGTGTCTGCTGAAAGAGTGATAAGAGACGTGTTTCAGCTTCGCTTTCCCCATTCGGATGTTTTTTTAAACAGTTCTAGTCATTGATTTTTTTTCTCTTTTCTCTTTTTTTTTTTTTTATTTTTCTTTTATAGAGAACAGGGTCTGATTTGACATGGTGAGTGTGTGTGTGTGTGTGTGTGTGTGTGTGTGTGTGTGTGTGTGTGTGTGTGTGTGTGTGTGTGTGTGTGTGTGGTGTGGGTGTATGTGTGTGTGTGTGTGTGTTTGTGTGCATACGTGTGTATACATGTGTGTGTGCGTGCGTGTGTCCATGTGTGCGTGTGCGTGTGTGTGTGTGTGTGTGTGTGTGTGTGTGTGTGTGTGTGTGCGCGCGCGCGCGTGCGTGCATGCATGTGTGCGTGTGTGTGTGTCAGGCCCAGTGAACGCAGTGTGCTACATCTCCACGGATGAACCAGAGCAGAGCTACACCTCTACCGTCGTCAGGAACACCGCCAACCCTTTCTGGGACGAACACTTTCTCTTGTCAGTGCTCAGTCTGTCTGTCTGTCTGTCAGTCTGTCTCTCTCTCTTTTGATGTCTCTGTCTGTCTGTCTGTCTGTCTGTCTCTTCACTGTCCCTGTCTGTCTCTCTTTCGCTGTCTCTGTCTAGCTGTCTGTCTGTCTTTTGCTGTTTCTCTCTGTCTGTCTCTCTTTTGATGTCCCTGTCTGTCTGTCTGTCTGTCTGTCTGTCTGTCTATCTCTTTGCTGTCCCTGTCTGTCTGTCTCTCTTTTGCTGTCCCTCTCTGTCTGTCTGTCTCTCTTTTGCTGTCCCTGTCCATCTGTCTGTCTGTCTCTCTTTCGCTGTCCCTATCGGTCTGTCTGTCTGTCTTTCTCTGTCCCTGTCTGTCTGTCTGTATGTCTTTCTCTGTCCCCTGTCTGTCTGTCTGTCTTTCTCTGTCCCTGTCTGTCTGTCTGTCTGTCTGTCTTTCTCTGTCCCTATCTCTCTGTCTGTCCATTTGACTGGCTGTCTTTCTGTCTTTCCCAGTCTGTCCGTCTGTCTGTCTGTCCGTCTTTCCCACCTGTCTCTCTCTCTCTTAGTTTTCTCTCTCTCTCTCTCTTTGTGTCACTGTTCCTCTGTCTGTCTGTCTGTCTGTCTGTCTGTCTGCCTGCCTGCCTGCTGTATCAGTCTTTTTCTTTTTTTCGTGTGCTGTCTGTCTCTTCCATTCCTATCTGTGTTTTTCTTACTGTCTGTCCCTTTCTGGTTATCTCCCCTTTCTGCTGTGTCTTCCTCTCCCTCTGTCCCTTCTCCTTGTCTGTCGTTTTTTTCTCTCTCTCTCCTTCTCTTTTCCCATCTCTTTCTGCTTCTCTTTCCCTCCTGCACCTTCTCTGTCTTTGTTATCCCCTTTTTGTCTCTTTCTTTCCGTTTCTCCATCCTTTTCCTTCGTCCCCTTCTTTCCCATTTTTTATCTCTTCTCTCTCTCTGTCTCTGTCCCTCTCTCTCTCTTTCTCTTTCCACCTCTTTCTTTGTGTATCCCTCACACGCACACTCACACACACACACACACACACACACACACACATGTCAAAGATATGTACTAGTTTATCTAACATCCAGTTTGTTTTAGGATTGAAAAAGAAAGAAAGATTGACTGTTAAAGAAATGCTTTAAAGCTAAGAAACTGGGGCAGTGTTGGTTGTGTTGACTATGAGAAGATTGTCTGTTCAGAAAACAACAACAAACTTTGAAAACTAGTAAGGAGGGGCAGGGTTGTTTTGTTGACTATGAGAAGATTAAAAAAAAAACCAACAAACTTTTAGAGCTAGAGGTAGGGGTTGTGTTGTTTGTGTTGACTATGAAAAGATTTTCTGTTAAAAAAAAACCCAACAACAAACTTTTAGAGCTAGGAGATAGGGGCTGTGTTGTTTGTGTCGACCTAGCTCTCCTGCTCTGTCACAGTGACATCACCCACGACACCAGAGAGGTGCGCTTTGAGGTGTACGACAAGAGCTCCAACGACAGAGGTGAGTTGTGGATGCCCTTTCCCAGGGTTTTATGCATCATGTAGAAATGGGTGTTGACTGATACATGGGTGGGAGCCTGGCAGTCTGAGTTCTGAATTCGGTGTGGACTGATGAACCACATGGTGGATGTGTAGTCTGTGGAGTCCATAGATCCAGATTCATTACTGTCTCTGTCCATCCGTCTGTCTGTCTGTCTGTCTGTCTCTCTCCACCGCTTTCTTTGTGTATCCCTGACAGATGGACAGACTCACACAGGCACACACACACACTCACACTCACACACACACACACACACACACACACACACACACACACACACTGATACACACACACACACACACACACACATACACACACAAGCATGCACACACATGCATGCATGCACGCATGCATGCATGCGAACATGCACATGTTTCTCAACTTTCCGCATACTGTTTTTTGTCCTTGCAGTGGGTGTTTTTCAACTTGATGCAGTCATCATCAAGAAGCATGGATATTATTACTGGAATTCACGGATCCTGAGACTGTTGCAGTTTAGCTTTTTCGGTATAGCAAAGACAACCTTCTCCAGTGCATGGTGACATTGCCCATTGAAGATCATACCATTGAAGAACACCCCCCCCCCTCCCCCTCCCTACCCTGTTGTCTCCCCTGGGCCCATTTCCCCATTCCCTTTCACCCCTGCTTCTTTTTCCACCTCTTTTCTCTCCGTTGACTCCGTCCATATTGCCAGTATTCTCCCTTGGTTTCTCTATTGCAGACGATGCGCTTCTATGAGCTGGCAAAAAAAAGAAAGAAAAGTTGCGTATAATTATCCCAGTTAATTGAAATTTCGAGACGTGGGCATAGTAAGAGATGGTTGATGTTGTGTAATGTACATAGCCGCACTCGCAAAGGATCGTGTTTATTTGATAGGATGATAACCGTTTAGCACAGATGTAGCATCATTTCGCGTATGATGAAATCCAATTATTAAATTATTCAGGGCTTTCGACTTTCCCACAAAGTAACGGACTTCAGAGAGACGTGAAAAATAAGAAACTGCTTGAGAAAAAAGAATTTTGAGGAGAAAAAAATTCAGGGGAGACGGAGACATGTTACATCACTTGCATTCTTGAAGTGTTGGGGCAAAGGCTGGGAAAACACTGAAGAGAGATAGAGGGTAGGAAAATGGGCTGAAACGAGAAGTATGCGTTCCTAATTTTCTTTCTTTCTTTTTTTTTTTCTTTCTTCGGCGGGTAGGAAGGTGGACAGAAAAAATGAGGAGTACATGTTCTTAATTTTCTTTCATTTTTCTCTCCTTTTTTTTTGTTTTTTTTTTGTTTTCTTTCTTCGGAGGGTGGGAAGGTGGACAGAAAATGAGGAGTACACGTTCTTATTTTTTTCTTTTTTTTTCTTTTTTGTTTTTTTTTTTTTTTTTTTTTCCTTTCTTCAGAGGGTAGGAAGGTGGACAGAAAATGAGGAGTACACATTCATTCCAACTTTTCTTTGAACCATTACTTCCTCTCGTTCCTAGATTCTTATAATACGAGTATTCCCTTCATTCCTGGATTTAGAGGAAAAAAGAAGTGTAAGGTGAGAGCTGCCACGTACGCAGTAGCAAACCGGCCAGATTTGAGCGGCGACCACTTTCCCAGGCTGTAGGGGCCATCTGGCATCCATTCCATTCATAAACACTTCCCCGCAAGCGACACGGTCATGACGTGTACCGATGACACGAGTCACGTGAAGTTCAAAGCGTTTACCGCAAGAACTGATTTTCAGGCTGCAGGAAGGAAAGGAGGGATTTTGTGCTGCCCAGTTTTCTGGGCTGCAGGAAGGAAGGGTAGGATTTCTGCAAACTGGAAAACCAGGTTGTAGGGGATGAAAGATTTTATATTTTCTGTCATTTTTTTTTTCTTTTTTTTCTTTTTTTTTTTTTTTTTTTTTTTTTACTTTCTTCGGAGGGTAGGAAGGTGGACAGAAAATGAGGAGTACACGTTCTTAATTTTCTTTCATTTTTTTCTTTTTTTTTTTTTGTTTCTTCTTCGGAGGGTAGGAAGGTGGACAGAAAATGAGGAGTACACATTCTTAATTTTCTTTCATTTTTTTCTTTCTTTTTCTTTTCTTTCTTTTTTTTTTTTTTTTTTTTTTAAATCAAAATTTTTAAAAAGTGTTTTTTCTGCATTGTCTCCCTTGCCCAAGTCAAAGGCGTCACTCCCATGCTGCGCATGTTTGCACCCCCATATACACACAGCCACTCAGTAGTTCAAACCCCTTGCTGTCCCAGACAGCACTTGACACTTTCTGTTATGGTGATGAAACGATGCTGTGTCTGTAGTGTTCCCTTCTGGTCAGAGAGAGAGTACATGACGGCGCCAGTCATGAGACTGTGCAGCTTTCAGTCAGCCTGAATATTCAGGCATTTTTTTTAAGGTCTCCAGGGCCGTTTTTGAGATTTTGCATAAATCTGTGGATGAATTGTGGAGCTGGGATGGGGATGGGGACGGTGAGTTTAAAAGATTAATATTATCAGGTCTCAGGTTCATAATCCAGTCCGTTATTTTATCCCAGTTTGGTTGGTCAAGGCTCCTGCCAGCACCTCTATACTCATTGGTTAAAATGTCAGTGGGCTCGAAATGTTTTGAAGGCTGAGAAAAAAAAAAAATTGGCTAGAAATATTGACAAGGCTTGCAGACATTAGATGAATTCTTGGAATGTAGGATGGATTGAGCATAACGACAATCTCAGGAATTGTCTAGTCTGAAAAAAAAGCTACAGTTTTAGTGTGATTCACCCCCCTGATGCTTTGATGCCATTGCCCAGGACCCCACCTGAGAATCGGGTGCTGACCCTTGAACCTTGCGAAAATGTTCAGGCTTTTCCCACTTGATCAAATGTGTGAGGGCAGTACTGCACTCTTCCTTTCATTAATGTTCTCTGGTGTCACAGAAGCCCGAGAGCTGCTGACACCTGCAGTTGTTGGTGAGGACATTCAAACCACACTGCTGTTTGACCTCATAGCAACGCTTTTGGTCGGGGCTGGCCGGGACTGAAAACATGCGACTTTTAGAGTCTGGCTGGATTATGAATGACAAGCAGGTAGGGTAACTCTTGCTCCCATGATGAAAGAAATACGCTCTCATAACTCCAAACGAATCCTGCTCTGTGTAGTCATTTCTGCCAGGCGATTCTCTGTTGTAAGCAGAATTCGTTTGAAGTTATTCGGATGGATTTGCTTAATTGTGGGAGTAAGAGTTACTCGACTTGTTTGTTATTTACTGTTTACAGTTTCCTGCCTCATTCAAGATTTCCTCTCTCACTGAATTAGTTTTGGGAATTTTCCGTCTCAAACAGCAGTGTAAATCATGTGCGTGAGATGGTTGTCAGAATTAGGTGCCTAACTTAACATAGCTACACATCAGGTGCTTTGGAATGGAAGACGCTATGGTTAGAATTTTAGACAAATACAAAATTATAATACAAAGTAGATTGATTTGTTAGAGTTTTAAAATGATGGGGTGGTGGCGCCTGTGCTGACGAAGTTTGTGGCGTTCAGGAGAGGAGTACATAGGGGAGAGCACTATCTTCATGGACGATCTGAAGAAAGACGCCCAGCAGCCGACAGATCCTACGACTCCAGTCGCAGCCAGGCAGCTTTGACTACTCCACTGGCACCATCACCGCTGAGGTGGGTGGAAGGGGGAGGTGACAGAAAGACGTGGCGGGGAGATGGGGGGATGGTGGGGGTAATCGTTCTTTACGTACAGTTTACAGTCCTGATTTATGTGGCTGTGAGAAAACGTTTGTCTTTCATTGCTGAAAAGAAAAAAAAAAAGAAAAAGAAAATCCAAACAAAATCTTTACTTATGTTGTTGTTTATCTTGTGCACTGTAGGTAGATGCAGCAGTAAGGAACGAATTTTTACATTGTGGTTACCTTCATTGCATTATGATGATGGGCATTTGTGTTGTTACAGTTTTTATCCTGTTATGACTGAGAAATTTTGACTATACTGTTTCTCTCTCTCTCTGTCTTTCTCTCTCTCTCTCTCTCTCTCTTATACTGATATGTTCATGAAACATAGACTTTACTATCTCTTGCTTTCTGTCTTTTTCTCTCTCTTTCTCTGTCTCTCTGTGTGTCCCCCCCCCCCCTTCTTTCTCTTAGGCATATCTGCTGTTGATTTGGGATTTTGTTTGCCCTGCCTTTCACCCTCTCATGTTTCTGTGCCTTAGAGTGAACAATTTGACACAATCAGTTGTGAAGTGCAGTATACAGTCAGGCAGGCAGACACGAAGCCAGTCAGCCCCTACAGGAAGTGAGGAATGCCTCTCATTTGTGCAGTGGAACTCCAGATAGCAAAAGGCGAGAATGCTGATCCTGTCCGCTGTCCATCTCTGATAAGTTGTCTATTTTTTTTTTTACTGGATAATGATCAGAAGAATCTTAGTTTTTTTCACCTCTTCATCGCCTGTGAGATGGAATTCTGTCACACCGCCCCCCCCTCCCACCCATCCCCCTTTCTCCAGTTTCTCTTCATGGAGCCGGCAGAAGCGGACTCTCTGCTGAACTCCATGGCCCCCAAGGTCAGCCAGCTGTCGCCGCGACGACGCATCGAAGTGTCCCCAATTGTCACGCCTGGCGGCACGCGAGTCACCACCACCACCACCACTACCCAGAAACCCCAGTATGGCCGTGCCGAAGCTGCTACAACAGTGAGTGTTTTGTTGCTTTCATGTGAGCTGTATTCATGGTAATGGGCCAAATAGCTCAGTGGTAGAGCGCCAGGCTAGTGATCTTGGTGATCCTGGGATTGCGGGTTCGAATCTCTGCCAGACTGTTTTGGTACAGGAGGATTTTTCCCTCAATGTTAACATTGGTTCTGACTGCATCAAAAAGTCCTTCGAATGAGACTATAAACTTCTTAAAGGAATTTAAAGTAAATCTGCCAGATAATGGAAAAGTCATCATCATCATCATCGCCACTAATGCTGTTGCCTTTATCATCACCATCATCGTCGCCACTAACACTGTTGCCTATATCATTACCATCATCATCACCACTAACGCTGTTGCCTTTATCATCACCATCATAATACCATCATCGTCGCCACTAACACTGTTGCCTATATCATCATTACCATCATCATCGCCACTAACGCTGTTGCCTTTTATCATCATCATCACCACTAACACCGTTGCCTTTATCATCACCATCATAATACCATCATCATCGCCACTAATGCTGTTGCCTATATCATTACCGTCATCATCGCCACTAACACTGTTGCCTATATCATTACCGTCATCATCGCCACTAACGCTGTTGCCTATATCATTACCGTCATCATCGCCACTAACACTGTTGCCTTTATCATCATCATCATCATCGTTTGCCACTAACGCTGTTGCCTTTATCATCACCATCATCATCGCCACTAACACTGTTGCCTTTATCATCATCATCGCCACTAACACTGTTGCCTTTATCATCACCATCATCATCGTCGCCACTAACACTGTTGCCTATATCATCATCATCGCCACTAACACTGTTGCCTTTATCATCATCATCACCACTAACACCGTTGCCTTTATCATCACCATCATAATACCATCATCATCGCCACTAACGCTGTTGCCTTTATCATCACCATCATCATCATCGCCACTAACACTGTTGCCTATATCATTTACCGTCATCATCGCCACTAACACTGTTGCCACACTACAACCGTGCTGTTTGACAATCTTCTAACCGTTCTCCTTTCTCCCCTTCTGTGTGTATAGCCACTATTAATGTTACAACTACTGTTATCACCAAAAGTGGTAGTAATCCTCACTTTATTATTCATTCTATGTTTTTATCATCATTATTATTACTGCTATCATCAATATCATTATCATCGTTACTTTTTCAGATAGCAAAAGATAAGTTACTGCTTGTTCTTCATTTTCATTGTCCACAATGTTGTTCATCTTGCCTGAAGAAGACCTAAGAGGTTGAAACGCGTTGCGTTTTGTGTTGTAATTTGTTTGTCCCTTTAATTGGTGGATTTACTTTAAATTCTTTAGAAAATTTGAATATACAGTCAGCATGCTGTGGCAGGATAAAATGGGTTAAATAGATCCCTTTTCACCTTACATTTTGACACATTGTTCTTCATTCATGTTCTGTGTGTGTGTGTGTGTGTACGTGTGTGCGTGTGTGAATGTGTATATGTGTCAGTGTATGTGTGTGAGTGTGTGTGTTAGTGTGTGTGTGTGTGTGTGTGTGTGTGTGTGTGCATGTATGTGTATGTGTATCTCTGTGTGTGTGTGTGTGTGTGTATGTAGAGAGAGAGAGAGAGAGAGAGGGAGAGAATGTGTGTGTGTGTGTGTGTGTGTGTGTGTGTGTGTGTGTGTGAAAGTGCATACATATGCGTGTGTGTGTGTGTGCGCACACTCTAGTGCATGGATTCTTAAGTATAAGCATGTCAACATGTGTGCCTGTCTCCTTCTGTGCTTCCCCCTACTTCCCTCCACTCTTACCCCCCCTCCCTTCCCTCCCCCCTCCCCCCACCTCCAGAGAAGTCGTTGTGATCATGACTTCCTTTCGGCTTTCAGCGGCTCCAAACTATGTGGAGAAGCACGTTCCAGCCGAGATGGACACGTCCTACAACTCGGAGCGACTGTCGCCCAACCCAGCGGACAGCTCTGCCGGTGAGTTTCCTGCTGTGCTAGTTGTTGACAGCCGCTATTGTCCTGAAGATTTTCCCACAATCCCATTGTCTGCCGTCCTGTTGTCGATACCGTCTTTCTGTGAACCTTTGTGTGTGGCCCACAAAAAAATCGTTTGGCATGTACACGCCGCCGCCGCCGCCGCCGCCGCCGCCGCCTAAGTCGTTACCCTGCTTGAACAAAAAGTTTTTACAGGTTCCACACATCCAACTACAGATGCTGTTTTTTGTGAATAGCTTAATTGCATATCGAAAAGGTTCTTGTGGCTCAGAAAGATATACGTTTCTCTCTTTTTTGTGGTCAGTTTGCAGTTTAAATATGACAAGAACTATTTTTTGACCGAAATTATTCATAAATGAAATTATTCGTAAAATGATGACAGCTGACGGTGAAGAACAGCCCAGGCGTCTGATCACTCATTAAAAGCAGTGGTGTTAGAGCTCCCTCTCTGTTGGCAGCAAGCTGCAGTTTAAGAGTGACGCTGGCGTTAGTTTTGGCAGACGTCTTAAAGCTTCCCGAACAGACGGATCTGTGTGCAGACATTGCTGGAGATGCACTCTGTTTTTTAACAGATTTCCAAAGTCAACGTATGCGTTCGTTGGTGCGGGTTTGGCTATACAGCAGTCAGAATGTACATCTGCAGAAGAAAACTAGCAGAATTTTCTGTCAAGGTCTGAAAGCTTTGGAATATACGTTAGAAACTTTTTTTTTTTAGCCTCATTTACCAACATAATGGTAGTGAATACTTTCAGACTGCAATCTTTAAGATTTAGGTTGCAGTGGGCAACTCTCATAAGTCAAGGAGGCTTGGAACTTGCTTATGGGCCAGTTCACAGTATTCGGGTACACAGGGTCCCAGAAATTGTCGCAAAGTTGATTTTCTCTATAAAAATCTTTTTCCTCTCTGAAGAATTGTATATTGTGCGCAGCTTCATCCTGTTATAAAAGATTTTGACAAAAAAAACCCAAAACAAAACAAAACCTGAGTGTACCCAAAGAATTGGTGAAAAATCTGCTCAGTGTCTTTGAAGTTCCACTGGTTCATGTGTTTAGCTCCTCTGTCCCTTTCTCTCTTTTCCTCGAAATTTCAAACTCGCTCTGTTCAGATATGTGTCCGAATTTGGTTGTAGTTGTACTATGAAGACTCATTCTCTTCTCTTCTAGTTTTAAGACAAGTTGTCGAAAAAAAAAAGGAGGTCCTTATATAGTGGCGCTGTGTTTATATTTTGAAATATGGGTTTGGAATGCTGTTGAAACAACACGGAGGTTGTGTTGTTGGTGCCATTTGCAGTGGAAAGAATTCTGAATGTGTGCATATATTAGGTATTATTTTAAGTTGCCTGCGTGTTCAGTTTGCCTGTGTGTTCAGCGTCCGTGCTGTCTGTAGATCTTCATACCTGTGTGAATATTTAGGTATTCATGCTGTCATCTATTGCAGGCTGTCGAAGCACACATACTTTTATGTTTGTACAGGTATGTGGACAAATACTGTACACACACCTATGTCACATACACACAAACAGCTTGCGTGCATGAGCATAGATAAAGACATATTTATGAATGCAAAACTACACCACACACACACACACACAACTACACACACACACACACACACACACACACACACACACCACACACACACACAACTACACAAACACACAAACACACACACACACACACACAACACACACACACACACACACACACACACACACACACACACACACACAACACAACACACACACACACACACACACACACACACACACACACACACACACACACACACAACTACACACACACACAAACACACACACACACACACACACACACACACACAACTACACAAACACACACACACACACACACACACACACACACACACACACACTCACACACACACACTGGCAAATACTTCTTCCTCCCATGCTTCCGAAGACTTTTCCGAAGTTGGCACCAGCACATATCTATCTGCCCATCCAAATCCTCACCCCCATCCCAGTCTTTGTAAGCTCTGCGGATGGATCTTTTCTTTTCTGTTGGTGTTGACTTTAGGCATACCCCTTTCCTCCCCCTCCTCCCCTGCCTCTCTTCCCTCGTCTTTTGCTTGCCCTGTCAGTACATTTTATTGCTCTTGAGCCAAGAAGAAAAAAAAATCCATGATCTTCCTGTTTCCACCTGTTTCCACAAGAAGA
>JADBJO010010360.1:2500-25389 GCA_016801955.1 Conus betulinus
ATTGTTTCGACGCTTGCTCTCTTCAGGGTCCTAAAGAGAGCAAGCGCTCGAAACAATATTGTAGTTTAAAACTTCCTTTAATACCTTATTTTAAACATATATATATATATATATATATATATATATATAGATAGATAGATAGATAGATAGATAGATAGATATAAACAGAGAGCGGGGGAGGGCGGAAAGTAAGAAATGGGTTGAGGGTGTTCTGAACACACTCTAAAATCTTCTGGCACTCATCAGACCACACAATACGTTTGTTCTTCGCCCCTTTTGTTTATTCAGTCATAGGGGCCGTCAGGGATGCAAAGTGGGGTTCATATCGTCTATAGTAAGACAATCATCCGATGAGTGACCTGATCTGTTTCTTTGTAGTGGGTTTGTGTAAGGATAAAATCTTGTCCACTTTCCTTCCTTCTGGCATCATTTTTTTCCCACTGAAATAGTGTGACCTAAAAACTCAAGAGTTTGAAAACCGGCACGAATTTTGGATGGTCTCGCAGTTATCCAAAACTTCGGAGTTTGGAACAAAAAAAAAAAAAAAAAAAAAAAAAGCTCGTAAGTTAGAGAGGAGGTCACTCCATGACTTTGCAGCCAACAAAAATATCGTCAAAAAAGCTGACTGCACCATATCCATGGAGTTTCCGGGCTCGCATCATTCTGGCAAAAGGAGCTGAGGCATTTTGCAAGCTGAATGGCATTTTCGTCCATTGGAAAAGTCCAAAAGGTGTTTGAAATTATGTCTTTTCCTCGTCAGCTTCAGCCATTGGATCTACCAGTATCCTTTAGTTAAGTCTACTTTCACAAAATAATTTCCTTCTGAGAGCTGACACAGAAGTTCTTCAGTGTCTGGGATGGGCTCCGCATCGAACACAGTGATCTTGTTTAATTTCCTGTAATCGATGCAGAACCGCACCGAGCCATCAGGTTTGTCCACCAATACAACTGGTGAGCTGTACAGATATGTAGAAGGTTCTATGACCTTTAAATCCAGCATTAATTTAATTTCTCTCTCGACAACTTTTTTTTTTTTGCAAATTGGAGGGGGTATGGTGCGGTTCACACTGGTATTTCAGTAGTTAAGTGAATACTATGGGGTTCAATTCCCGGTCACTGTACCTGGGGTATCTGTCAACACATCCTGAAAGTCTTTTCAAAATTTCTTTGAGCTAATCTGTCTGACTCGTAGACAAATCATTCGACAGAACCACATCATCATAGGTTTCACCCTTGACAGATAGCAGGAAGGGGTACAACTTCATCTGCACTGGTAGCTGTTACCAATCCTACATTTGCTGTTTTCATAACCTTTGATCTGTCCCTGTACGTTACATTGGGTACAAAATCATCATTGATAAAATCTGTCATGTTGACATCAATTTTTGACATAGGGCCTATCCATTCGACTGACTGGTGGGTGGTTTGTACGCTCAGATACTTCTTCAACATGTTCACGTGGAATACCTTCTCAGTGTTTGCCATTTTAGCTTATGATTAACTGCAGAAAGTTTTTCGACCACCTGAAAAGGACCCTTCCACATAACACGAAGTTTGTTGTGTTCATCAGTGAGTAGTACAAGGACTTTATCCCCTGCACTGAAGGAACGTGCCTTTGCTTTTCTATCTCCAAAGACCTTGTACACATCTGTTTTTCTATCAGCTATCAGCTGACTGTTGAGCAAGCTCACATGCATCCTTTAAACGATTATGCAGTTCATAAACGTATTGGTAAACAGTTTTACTGTCAGGTATGTCCGTCTTACTTGTCCATTGTGTGATCAGTAGATCCAAAGGACCCCTTGGTGAGTGTCCAAAAAGAAGTTCGAAGGGTAAGAATCCCAGTGTTTCGTTCGGCATTTCCATGTATGCAAAAAGCAAAGCTGGTATGAAACGATCCCATTCATGGGGTTCCTGTCTTGCAACCTTTCTCAGCATGGACTTTAACGTTTCCATGAAACGTTCAACCATGCCATTCGATTGAGGATGATATGGCGTGGTTAAAATGGAGGAGATTGACAACAGTCTGTAAATTTCTCTCATGAGGTCGGAAATGAATTCCATTCCACAACCCGAGAGAATTTCATCTGGAAGACCCACTCTGGAAAAAAATCGCAAGTAGGGCTTCAGCGACGACAGACACAGTATCACTTTTCTTCAGTGGAACTGCTTCTGGATGCCTTGTCGCTGTACCCCAAAATTAAGATATAGTGATATCTGGAAGAAGACGGTGGGAAAGACCCAACAAGATCAATAGCCGCCTTCCAAAACAGGATGGAAATGAGAGGCATTTTGTGCAAAGGTACACATGGGACGCGACCTTTCTGAGATGTCTTTGGCAGATGTCACATGAGCGGCAATATTCTGTAACTTGCTTTGTGACACCTGGCCAATAAAACGAATCAAGAACTCTCTTTAATGTCCTTTTGATTCCGCAGTGACCAGCGAACAATGCATCATGAGCCGTGTGTAGTACTATCTCTCTAAGTGGCTTTGGAACGACAACTTGTTTGCTGTCCTGTCCAGGTACACACCTGTAGAGAATTTCAGAGTCCAGTATGTATATTGGTTTGTTTGTTGGTATGTCAGAGACAGTCTGTTTAGAAGCAGAAAGTATTGTCAACAGCGTCTCGTCTTTTCCATGCATTTCTTTTAGATCATCGGGGTAATTTGGAGTTCATCCAGTTTTGAGACTTTTAGCAGCTTTGTAGTTTTTCCCCTGCTCTATGATGTCTGATCTAATAATGACAAGACAAAGAACGAACAATCCTCCAACATCACCATGTACTGCCCTAGATCAAGTCACAGACTGGGTTATTGATAACACAGGCGGTGAGAAATCTGGAGTAGTACGGTGTATCGACCGACATTTTTGCCAGTGGAAACGTTTCTATCTTGCCTCCAAACGACCTGCACTTTTGGACAGTGTCGAGATACTGGTTTTGTAGCACGAAAGATTTTCTTACACTAGCGGTGGTGCACCCAGTGTCTCGCAAAAGCAAATCCTGCAATCCGTTGATGGCTCCGCTTTCTAACACAAGTCCATCAACCGATTGATGTGGTGCCAAAAACAAAGCCTTCTTCACAATCAGTGGAGACTAATGCGGGTTTTGAATCATTTGTTTTGAAAGGGCAATTCTTTTTAAAATGGAATTTGCCATCGCAAAAGAAACATCACATTGTCTGATCGGCGGCCAGCTGATTGGTCTTACTTTGTGAACTTCGGTTCTGTCCACGAGCTGACCCAAAAGGTCTACGCGGTGGTCGTTGTCCACGACCTCAGAACGTTTGCTGAACTGGTTTTTTTTCCGGCGGGAGTACTGGTACTGACGAAAGTCACTCGAACCGCAGAAAGATCCCTGTCCATTCCTAGAATAGTATATCCCTGAGGACCCGGAAATGATCCACGATTTCCTTTCCTAGCCCGTCCCTTGTACATGACGCATGAGACTCAAAGATGGAAGATTCTTCTTTCCTAGCCAATATCCGGGTGATCGAGCCATACTGATCAGCCATCTGACACCTCAACGCTTTGAAATTGCCTTCTTTAAGGAAAGGCCAGATCTTTGCTCACGCTCTGGAAAAGTTGTTCTCTAAGAAGGAGATCTCGCAGTGATTGAAAAGTTTTGTTTGTTTTTGATAAATCGATCACTCGATCTAAGCAATGAGTCATACGAATTAGAAACGACGGAAACGATTCTCCTTTGTCAGGGCGCACAGAACGGAAACGTTCGCGAAAACGATCGGCAGAACATTGAAATTTCTTGAGGAGTTCTTCTTTCAATTGATCCCAAGTTAAAATTTTGTTTCGCCGCGCGAGTGTGTGGTACAGTGCCAAAGCGCTACCCTTAAACAACGACGCAATATACAATGTCCACTTTTCCTTTGGCCAACCACAAGACGTTGCGTGACTTTCAAATCGGAAAAGGAAACTATCGATGTCATCCGTTTTCTCCTCGAAAGGCGGTAACTTTGGAATATATGCTGTTTTGGTTGAGGTGCGCTTACGGAACTGACTGGTGGAGCTGGTGGAGGTTCTCTCGATGCCTGTAATCTTTTAATTCCAGCATTCGTCTCTAATTCTAACTGCCTCAACTTAAAATTGACGTTCCTTATCTTTTTCTTCAGATTCCCTCTGTAGTCTTTTTTTCTTCAAATTCAGATCCCTCTGTAGTCTTTTTTCTTCAGATTCCCTCTGTAGTCTTTTTTCCTTCTAACTCTAGTTTCCTTTGATTTTCTTCTCTCTCTCTCTTAGCCAGTCTGCCCTATCTATGTATTGTTGCACATAGTTGGTAAGTTTTTCTCCATCAAAACCCAAGTGTTCTGCTTGTTGAACATATTTCTAAGTATGAGTAAAAAAATAATACGATATATGATGGTGTTGTATGTTTTCACCAAAACGTAATTATAATATATACGAACAAAGAATTCAATTTCTGGTGTAAACAGAAAACAGCTTACTAAAACAGAATAGATACGAAACCCCCAAGGAATGTATTTTTTCCAAAAGTAATTTGTTTTCGAAAACAGCTATCAATTTGGAATTAACAAAAATTAAGTTCAATGCTAATTTCTGTGTTTTTTTCCAAAGAAAGGGAAAAAAAAACACAATACTAAAGGGTTTTTTCTGGAAATAAATTCTTTTATAAAGTTTTAGTTCTTAAATGTTCTTGTTGTAAGTCTTTCTTTCTTACTTAATGATCACAAAACAAATGTCTCGCCTTATACAATAAATGAAAATGAATTTACAAAACAAATGGAATCACAAACAATTAGAAGGAGGGGGAGAAACACAAACTAGCGGAAATCCTACCTAAAAGATGAAAATGTTGAAAAGAAAACTAGGTAGGAGCTTATTGTAAAGAAGTATAGAGATTTTGAAAAAAGGGGGTGAAAAGGAAATGAAAGGATACACAGGTTGTAAAAGTGAGATGAAATCAACAAAAGCAAAAGAAGCCCTCAGACAGCACCCTAGTGGTCACTGTCTCCTGTGAAACTGGAGACAGGGAAAAATCATGCGCAATGGGGGGGGGGGGGGGGGGGGGGGGGTTGACAAAAAAAAAAAAAAAAGAACACTAGCAAAACTCAGAGTCAAAAAGAAGAGAGAAGTCCTCACTCGCGCTGAAAACAAATTCACTGACACACACGAATAGAAAAAATAATGCAAACATTACACGCAATAAATGATTAACTAATTTCTTTTTTTTCCCCCTTCTCTCAAACCCTTGAGGGTACAAATAGAAATATTTATATTTATCTTTTTCTTTCCTCTGAGGGGTACAAATCAAAAACCTTTTTTTTTCCCAAATGAAAATATATCTCTCTTTTTTCCAGACCCCGAGGGCACAAATAGAAAATTTTCTTTTTTTCTTTCCAGGGGGAACAAAAAAAAACAATGCTAGCTACGTTGGGGTCACCACTGTCACACTGTCACTCTTGCACACACGCATTCATGACAACATTTACTCCATATCCACACGCAATCCCTCCAATCAACCAAAAGGTGCACTACCGAATGTTTTTTCTTCTCCCCCTCTCCGGGGAAAACACTTTACTAAATGAATCGAACAATTAATAAACAAATTCTATACATGTTTTCTCTCTCTCTCTCTTCACACTGAGAGATAAATCAAGTTACGAATTGATATCAATAAATTCTTACAAAGATTCCTCCTTCTTGCCGAAGAAAAGAAAGAATACCCACATCCTCCAAGAAGATAAAGTCATGGCCTTTTACATAACACATTGGCCCAAGATCCAGACAGGAGAATAAACCATTCATGCATTCATGATGCCATACCTGCATCATCAGAGATAACACTCGCCCCATACTGTCCTGATGCCCTGTCCGCATCAGAAAACGTTCTGACCCCTTGAACTCTCCTGTCACTGGGAACCGATGAGTTCCGACTCTCTACCCGGGGTCTTCAATTACTGGGGCTAAACTATCGGTGTGTTCCCCACACCATGGCCATCATTAACACACCCGTCTCAGCACTTAAGAAACAGATGCATCGCAGCATCAGCTGACGGTGTGAAGGGTGGTGAAGGGCTGAAACACGAATAAGGTTCGTGTAAGTAACCTGCTTCCCAATTCAACATATGAATTCTTTCTTTCTCTTTTCTTTAGGTTTTCCCCTGTACTTTCCCCAACTATCTATGGCTCACCTGGTAATGACTGGTCAGCGGTGAGGACCCCTTGACCAACGTCCTGACAGGTTCGAGTCTTTAGGCCATCTGCTGGGCTAAAACTAATTCTGCCCCCCCCCCCCCCCCTCCCCCCTCCTAGTGAGTGCATACTCAGTGTTCAAAACACATGACCAGCACCTTACCAGCCCTTATTAAACTATCTCTCAGTGGTCACTTTCACCCAATGACCACCATTGTTTATTTCACTGAGTGATCCTCACAATTATTGGGGACGCCCGCTACACTGGTCAAGCCACATGAATATTCTTCCTTTTTAGTTGTGGCATGGGGAAATGATTCATATCATCAGTTAACAGAACATGATTTATTTATAATAGAATACCATCACAACGGTGGTACGATCACTTCTATAGTGTATTCAATTCACTTGATAACACAAGGGTGCTACAGACGTGGAAGATATTGAAACTGAAAAAAATGTTAGGGGAACCTTTATGTAACAATCCCATAACAACAGAGGAAGTCAAAACTGGTATAGGAAATGTAAAACATGGCAAAAGTCCAGGGCCAGACAAAATAGTCAGTGAACTGAGAAAGCACGCAAATAACTCGTTTTATTTACTTTTTTGATGCATTGTTCAATAAATTGTTTGATTGTGGAAGTTTTTCAACAGATTGGCCGAAATCAATTATTGTACCAATTTACGAAAAAGGGGGACCTGGATAACCCAGACAATAATCGTGGTGTAGCTTTAACAAGTGTAATTAATAAATCTACACACATATTTTAAATATGAGGCTAACAAATGGGCAAAGAGGGAAGAAAATAATAGTAGAAATAACAGGCAGGATTCACTTCGGGGTACAGCACGGTAGATAATATTTTCACTTTATACGCAATGGTTAAAATTTTCTGAAGAAGGACACTGAACCATACGCCGCTTTTGTCGATTTCAAAACAGCAGTTGACTCAGTCAATAGATCTAGTTGCAAAGTGAGACGACTGCAGGCGGAAATCTAAACAAATCTCAAATGAATGTCAGCGAACCGCCCAGAAAAATGCGGACAAACGAGTCACAAGACAAAACACAACGCGTTTCGACCTCTTAGGTCTTTTTCAGGTGAGACACAAATGAATAAGATAACGAACATTCATTTAGCTTTGCTCGCTTCAGATCGCTTCGAGTTCAGCGCAAGGAAGAAGGCGTTGAATGAGAACGAGGCTGTTGGAAGGGAAATAATGTGTGAGTCAAATTTTTCTTCAATATTTTGACCATTATTAGTATTCCTATCAGCAATATTATTATCATTATTATCATCATTACGACTTTGACTCACACACATTATTTCCCTTCCAACAGCCTCGTTCTCATTCACGCCTTCTTCCTTGCGCTGAACTCTGAAGCGATCTGAAGCGATCAAAGCTAGTGATTTTTTCGTTATTTTTATTCGTTTTGTGTCTCACCTGAAGAAAGGTCGAAACGCGTTGTGTTTTGTCTTGTAACTCGTTTGTTCACGTTTCTCTGGGCGGGATGTGACTTCGCTTTCCAGTATTGCTATTTGGCTTACAGAATCAGCTGAATGTGCTGAAAGGTGAAGCAGACAAACTGCAGCTGACTGTTAATTTTGACAAGACTCATATTATTGTCCTTCGTATGGGTGTTCACATATTTCGCCAAGAAAAAAAATGGGTGTATAATAACGCCGAAGTGAAGGTAACCAACGCATATAAATATTCAGGGATGGTATTTACAACACGGTTAAGTTTGAATGCTGGTTGCTCTGAACCCTGCAGAAAGGAGAAGAAAGGGGTAACAGCAATTTCAAGACGTATATAAAAAAATATACAATATAACAGCAAAAAACATATATAATAAAAAAATATATATATAAACACAATTGATCCTTCTCTATTCTGGAAGTTATTCGATACGCAGATAGAGCCTATCTTAACATACGCTGCAGAAGTACGGAGTCTTGAAGAGAATCATGACATGGAAAAAGTACACACTTTAGCTATTAAACGATTTATGAATAGTCCACTGCATTCATCTAATACAATGGCTTACAGTGATTCTGGAAGATATCTTCTTTATATTCGAGCTTTCGAGAAATGTATCAAAGATTGGTTAAAACTTACACAGCTGCCAACAATCAGGGGTGTAAGCAAGCATATGATACGCTGCTCCAACAGAATGAGTTGGCTCAGTCAAGGCGATTGAGATAGAGGGATATTTATGACAGAATTTAAAGACCGTTTACTATCCTGTTTCAACAAAACCGGCATTCTAAGATGGAAGAGGGCGTAAAGTACTCTTGGTTCCATTCCTTGAAAAGTATTTTACAGCCAGAAAAAAAATTCTTAAATAGAGTTACCAACAAATGGCATAGAGACTCACCGGCTAGATTCAGAAATAGATCTCTAGGTCTGAGATCCAACAAAGAGGTGATTAATTTGGGAATTAAAAATCTATAGAAGGTTTTTGTATGATGTGTGAAAATGAAGTGACAGAAGATGAAGAACATATAGTATTTGATTGTAATGTATACGAAGGCATCAGGTCGAGGTTTCAGCTATTGGAGATAGTAGTTGAAAAACGTTATGATTTACGTGATTTGTTATCCACTGTCGATGTTAATGTTATATGTTCACACTCGCAAAGTATGTCGCAGAAGCTGTTAGCTCAAGGAAAAAGAAAATGCTTTGACTCACTGACTTCTGTTATAGTGTCTGATGCTGATACAGATTGATAATGATCACTATTTCGTTTTCATTCATTTCTTCTTTTTTTCTTTCTTTCCTTCTTTCTTCTCCTTCTTCGTCCTCCTCCTCCTCCTCCTCCTCCTCCTCCTCCTGCTCCTTCTTCTTCTCTCTCTTTCCCCCCTCTCTTTTCTGCCTGTGTGTGTGTGTGTGTGTGTGTGTGTGTGTGTGTGTGTGTGTGTGTGTGTGTGTGCACGCGCGCGCGCGCGCGTCTTTGTATATTAAGTGTTCTCTTACCATTACTTCTGCTGTGTATTTGATTTGTTATCAAGAATCCCTTTTTGATTTTTCTATTTCTTTGTTAGGAAATCTTTTGATTGTTTACATTTACTGAGCTATTCAGTTTGCTTGCTTCATTCCAGATTTTCCCCTCTCTTTTCTGGCGCTGCAAATATGATTTTTTCTTCCCCTTGACACGAAGACTGTACAAGCCAGTGTCAATGAAATATGTCTGGAGCGCGTCTGAAGCGTCTCTCTGTCTGTCTGTCTGTCTGTCTGTCTATCTATCTATCTATCTATCTATCTATCTATCTATCTATCTATCTATCTATCTATCTATTGGTTTGTCTATCAATCTATCGACCTATCTTTCTACAGATTTGGCCCTCTGAACATTTCAGTGGGGAAGAAGCCAGAAATGTTGGTTGTATGTCGCTCTGTGCTTAATACGTGTCCATCATATGAATTCCATCCATATTTACGAAAACCTTGCTTGATAACACAAGCTCTAAGTTCTCGTCAAGGATCTCCTATAGTGAAACTGACTCACTGACCTATACTCCCTGACCTGTATGTCCTTTGGTGCACGTGCAAATTTACCTTGAACCATGAACTGGAGCAGCAGCATTATGGTGAAGAGATGAAATGTATTGTCGAGGAAAAGAAAGGTGTAAGTGTTATGGGCGGGGTAGACGTGTGGATGCTTTAGCTGGTAGATTATATTAATATTTTATAAGCATCACTCGCGCTCCTCGTAACACACGCCCCACCCATAAACATGCGGGAAAACCAAGGAACAATTTCTACAATTTAATGAAACACTTTATGGGATCAATTAACAACATTTATTCAATCAAGAAAAGAGAACTTATTCTTCAATCAATTTGATAATTAGCTCCGAGCCCCCACCTTGGTTCTTCTCACCAGCTCCGAAAGTATATAGTAAGTCCTACCACTTATCCCCCCAAAAAAAAAATCAAAATACGAAAAGATGGATGAGCGCGCCCCACACCCACACACAAATCAACAAATATCATAGCAAGACATAGAGAATATTTGCCTCACCTTAGGTTTCGGAGGGGGGGGGGGGGGGGTGGTGGTCACACACACACACACACACACACACACACACACACACACACACACACACACACCCACGCTCGAACTCGGCTAAGCTCACACAGTTCTCAATGTCTGTGGGGGCGCCGTCCCACTTCTTGCCGCTTACTGTCGTCGCGTTGTCCTTGCTGGCACGGACTTTACACCCTCACCTGAGGATGAAGGCGAGGGGTTGACCTCCAAGTTTCTGCTGGCCTACCCCTGCCCACTTGTTGGTCCCTGGAGTCTCAGCCGGGTGCCGGTTTCCCGTCGGGGCCGCGCTTCGCCCCCCACTCAGCCTCTCAGGTTGTCGTCGGCGCCGGACGTCCGCCAGGGATGTCCCCCCCCTCTTCGGCTCCCTCGCTGGAGCCTCGGCAGTACACTGGGCCTATTAGACTTGCCCAAGTCTCTGGTCACTCCGCCCACTGGACCGTCCTGTGGGGGTCTCCTATGTACTGCCGACACACCGACACTTCACCGTGGGTCACACCTGACTGGAGTGTGTCACGCACAGGAATCTCAGGGCACTGCCGCCGACTCCTCTCTCACACCTGACACCCAAAAGTTCCCTCACCGGAGATTCACGGAAGTCACACGGACGACGGGAATCTAGGAACGCTTGGTGACAGTCTCCAAAATCCCTACTGGTTGCATGTCCCAGACAAACACTACAAGTAGGGCAGACCCAAACCTTCACGAGATTTGGGGGGTTGGCCTTTCCCCCCGTCGGATCTCGTCACAGTCACAGACACCTCTGTTCCCTGTCTCAGAGAGCTGCTGCGATTCTGCACTATGGGTCTCGCTCTCGTGGTCTCCTCGTGAGTCCACAGAGTTCACACTTCTCCTGAGTCTCAGGCCTCTCCTTGGTGTTGTACCTTGCTTGAGAGCGGTGAACGAGAGCGCAGTGTCTTCCCTTCTCGCTAACTTAAAACATGTCATATATCACACACACACTCGGGGGGGACCCCCCCCCCCTCAGCTTCATACATAGTAGCTCCATTGGCCAGCACATCTCTGTCCAATACCCTGTCTCAACCACCAACATCCCCAGCCCCCCCCCCCCCCCCTACTCATACACAGGCACACATTTCGTATGTAGCTCTAAGTGAAGCCACCAGGCTAATCACCCCGTCAGATTTTAAGGAAGGCACTGGCATCCGACCACATGGAGTTAACTGGGGAGGATAAACGGGAGAAGTTCTACCCTAGTCTTAATTAGGGACAGTCAATGACCGTTTCCAACCCCCCTACTCCCCCCCCCCCCAACCCGGGATCCCCACTGCGTGTTGACCACGGCACCAAGACCCATGGGGGCGAGAAAGGCGGAAATACGGGACAGGGGAGATAACTCTAACCCACGGACCAGGGAGGGTCAAAGAGCGTATAGGATTGCCTGCCCCTTTGACAGTCGGGCTGACACGATCTCTCCAACCGGCCAACACAAACACGCCAGCTCTTCGGAGGGTCGACCTCCTCTGTGATCCCCAACTCAAAGGCTGGCCCCCGACCTATGTCCAGACAAGCCCCACAACAAGAAAAGTGGACTATTAGATTAAAGGTAAATATGCGAGTTGTATAGAATGTTGGCCGTAAGTGCTGCGAGCTGTTATAGGTGAAAGATAACAGAAAAAAAAAAAAAAAACACGGCCTTTTCCATCCCCCTCCTTCAGGTATTTCTTTAGGTCTGAATGGACAGGGAAGGATTTCAAAAAAAAAAAAAAGGTTATAGTCCTTGATCTTAATTCTGTCACCAGTTTCGTTTTGTTGGCACAGCAGCCACTCCTTCAAATATAACATATGCGGTTTTAGTTATATCTACCGAAAAAAATGTAACTTTCGTGTTTCTACAGCTAGCTGATAACAGAACACTCTTGGTGGACTATGCTATTTTCGTCCAGGAAGTGTCACAAGTGCTTGGTAATAGAATCACCACTGGTGATACCTCTCATACGATACTTGATATTATGGTGTGTGGTGGAAGACATGCATAAAATAACATCTGCCATTTTTGTCAATAATAATTCGTGTTCAGTACCCACATGACTGACACAGGGTAGCCCCCCAAACTGAAATCCTGTGTATCAAAACTGCTCTGAACTTTTTACCTATTAGACAATACAAGTAGAAGTTGATGGCGCTGTTTGAGAACCACAGGGTATTGCTGACTGCGTCGAGTACGTCATATTGTCCAGCCTGAATGGGGTCGTCCCAGTCAATATAATGATAAATTTGGTACTGTATCTGGACCGGTGCTGTCAGCAGGAAAAAAGGCAACACTCGTAGCAATCAAGGTGACAGTCAATGAAGTCACTTTCTGCTGTCTGGACGCCTGGGTGGTCTGCTGTACAGGAAGACGTCTGCCTGGTCTGACAGATCTGACCAGTGTCCAGAGAAGAAGAACACTGTTGCTGACCAGCAACAGCATGAATGGCAAGAAACAACATTGAACTACGTCTATCCAAATCCAGAGTGTGTGGATAAACCAATAGTACATTTCTGACACAGCATCCTCACGGCACTCCCGGCTGCCAGAACGCATGTCATATCCATAAAGGAAGTGACAGTGAATGAGAATGATAACAACCGTCATTATACTAGCAGTAGCCCGTGACTTTCCCTTCGTCCACACCGCATTGACACGAAGTGGCCACAGCACAGAAGCTGCTCTTAACATGGTGAGTGCCACAAGCATCCATGGAGATAAAACTCCCACCATGTATACCATCATCTGCCGCAGTTTACACTGCCAGGATCCGAGCGATCTAAAAAATGGCAAACCGAAATGATCGTGGAGAAATTGATGTAAGGGAGTATTACCAAGAGCAGCTGGTCAGACACGGCCAGAAGTTGAAAGAAAACACTATAAGTCGATGCATTGAGACCAATCATGATTAACATTATCATACAATTTCCAAATATCCCAAACACACAGACTGTAGGTGGGCCAATCTTCCAGATCACATCACAGACCTTTTTAAATGGTTCATACTGAATATACCAAACCCCTTTCGAAACGGTGTGAATGATCATCCGAAACATCACTTTGAGACGATCTGGGTTGAGCATCATGCTGCTCTCCGTGAAGATGGAAATCTGAAGGTAGCTAAATCACATTGGTCATCTCTCTCTCTCTCTCTCTCTCTCTCTCTCTCTCTCTCTCTCTCTCTCTCTCTCTCTCTCTCTCTCTCTCTCTCTCTGTCTTTCGGCTTTCTGCCTGCTGCTCTGCTCTCTCTCTCTCTCTCTCTCTCTCTCTCTCTCTCTCTCTCTCTCTCTCTCTCTCCATATTGTGTGTGTGTGTGTGTGTGTGTGTGTGTGTGTGTGTGGTGTGTGTGTGTGTGTGTGACACAAACATATCGACTTTCCTTACCGTTATAATTTGATTCAGATCCAGGCCTATATTTCTGGAGTTTTGCTTTGTACAAAATAAAATTAGATTGATCTTTGTTCAGCTGAGAACGAATGCAGAATGTAGACAATTATTCTCTAGGTTGTTCTAATAATACAAAAATAGGATTGCTTTTTTTGTACACGTTGATGAATTCTTTTGGTTCTTGTATACAGTGTAGGTGGGTTTACATGGGTCTTCTTTTAGTGCGGAATGTGATTGGTTCCATCTTGATAGACCCTGGGTTTTAATTGTTGTTTGTGTGATCATGTGTACAAATAGTACTACTAATACCAAGGAGAGGAAAATGTGCAAAAATAGAGTGATACTAACTATGGGCTTTGGACCTGTGGAGAGATCAATGATGTAATAAAATGGTATACAAGAAGTTAAGCACAAAATCAATGGGATTTAAAGTATGTTCTCTAAACTGTAACGGACTTAATGATTGAAAAAAAAAGGGAGGATGTGTTTGAATTCCTAAGAAAGCAGAACAATAATATCTATCTTTTACAGGAAATTCATCTTACATCCAAGCAAGAAAATGTTATTAGGTCAAACTGGGGTTATTCAGTATGGTTGGCAGGGTCTGAAACAAAAAAAAAATGGAGTAGCAATTCTATTTAATAGTAACTTTGAAAACAACGTACACAATGTGGTTCGAGATCGGGAAGGACAGTATCTTCTTCTAGATGTAGAGTTTCTAAAATTCGTATAACACTTGCCAGTATATATGGTCCAGCGCATTTTGGGAGGGGACTGGAATGCGGTTCTAGATCGAAACTTGATGCAAGAAATTATTCTAACGAACCAAACAGACCTAGAACTCGGAAAGCAGTAAAGGATCTGATGGCAGCTCATGATTTGATTGATGTTTTCAGAACATTACACCCAGTTGTGAACAAATATGCATGACGCAAATTCAATACTGTAAAGCAAAGTAGGTTGAATTACTTTTTATTTTCAGATGTATGTTGCAGGGTTGAAGACAGGAAAAGAGACTGGCAATTCTGGAAATTCAATAACTCTTTGTTAAAAGATAAAATATATGTAGATGAAGTGAAAAAAGTAATATTAGATTTTTTTAGAAAAAAAAATGCGCTACCTGTATATAAGCCCGAGGACATTGGAAAGATGCCTAATGATACGCTTCAGTTTACAGTCATTGATTAATTATTCTTTGAAATGTTGCTATTAAAAATACGTAAAAAACAGTTTCCTACTCATTTTTTTTTTTTTTTTTTTTTTTTTTTTTTTTTTTAAGGCTGACTCAACACGGGAAACGGAGCTCGAACTAGGATTTCTGACTAGAGTTCAAGTGTTAACGAAGAAAATTGAGATGAGTTAGAGCAACTGAAATTAGAACTACAAGAATTGCGAGAAAAGAAAACTGAAGGCATAATTATCAGATCTAGAATTAAATGGATTCAAGAGGGCGAAAAGCCAAGTCGATACTTTTGTAGTTGGGAAAGTAGGAATTTTGTAGAACGCTCAATGAGTTTTCTTGAATGTAACGAGGGTAAGACTATGTTTCTGATCAAGCAGATCACACATCTTTCAACAAAGAATTTTGAAGGCTTCTATTGAACCAGACCAGTTATATTCAGATCAGGATTAAGAAATGTAGATCTTGATCAAATCATCAGGGATGCCAATAAACTAATACAAGAAGAAAGAAAGAAAGCGGGAAGGACCATTGAGTCTAAATGAAATCGGCGTAGCGTTAAAGAATATGAATAATAACAAGAGTCCTGGATCTGGTGGCTTTACAGTAGAATTTTCTTTGCAGATTTATATAGGTATCTTTTTGGTCAGATCATTAAATGATGGTTTGAGAAACAAAGTATGCCAGTTACACAAAGACAAGGGGTGATTATTTGTATACCCAAGGACGATAAACCAAAACAATATTTGAAAACTTGGAGGCCAATTTCCCTATTGAACACTGCATACAAAATTGCCTCAGCCTCAATAGCTAACCGAATTAAATATATTTTGCCAAAAATAATCCATGATGATCAAAAGGGTTTCATGAGCGGGCGTTACATTGGTGAAAATTTTAGAAAAAATCTATGACGTACTACAGTATACTAAAGAAGAAGGTAATCGGGGTTTGCTTCTCAGTATAGATTTTGAAAAGACATTCGATAGTATCTCCTGGTATCTTTTTTTAAATAAAGCACACTCATTTTTTTCAGTTTTGGACCGGATATGATAAAGTGGATTTCCACTTTTTACAATAATGTAATATCCTGCGTGTCTGTAAATGGACAATACTCAAAGCAGTTTCCAGTCAGACGTGGAGTGCGGCAGGGGGATCCCTGCTCATCTTACTTGTACCTAATTGGAGCAGAGGTTCTGTCACTTCTTATTAGACAAAATCATTACATTAAAGGCATTAAGGTAAGAAGGCAGGAGGTCCTCCTGTCGCAGTTTCCGGACGACACTAATATAAGTCTTGATGGGTCCGAAAAATCATTCAAAGAAACCATAAAATATTATTAGATTCTTTGCCCAGATGTCCGGTCTAAAAATTAATAATGAAAAAAACAACAAACATAGTCTGGATCGGAAGCATGAAACATTCACGCATAAGATACATCCGCGATAAAAACTTTTGCTGGAATCCAGGGATTTTTAGAATATTGGGTATTCAGTTTTCGCTTAGACCTGAAAAGAATGACCGAATAAACTATGATGGGAAAATTACACAATATCAGAAGATTATTGGGTAGATGGAATAAGAGAGATCTTTCTCTCTGCTAGGTAGGATAGCAAAAATGAAAGCACTAGTCATGTCAAAACTTACCTACCTTTTGATAAATTTACCTGATCCACCAGTGAAATTTGTTAAAGAATTACAGTCATCTCTATTTGCTTTTTTATGGAACAATAACCTGCTAAGATAAAGAAAAGTGTCGTCTGTAAACCATATGTTGATGGTGGGTTGCAGATGATTGATGTACAAGCGTATATTACCTCTCTGAAACTATTCTGGCTTAAAAAGATAAGTTATGAAGGGAGTCTACAGGCTTTTGTTTTTGATTTATTTCCAAAGTTTGTAAAGTTAGCAAAAACTGGGGGAAGAATATGTGCATGCTTGCTTCAAATATTGTAAAAACCCTTTTTGGACAGATGTCCCGAGACATTACAAGCGTCTTTACCGGAAATGTCTTCCATTAAAAGCCTGCAGAATTTTTGGCTGAATGCATTCATTATAACAGCCATATATTCAGGGACAGACATGTTGTGTTTATTAAACAATGGTTTAGAGAAAATATTCTATCTATCCACCAATTATTCGACATACATAATAAGATATTTCCTATCTTTAGAGAGTTCAGTTATCTTTACCCAACATCTTAATAGAACTAATTTTCTGTTCTACAGTGGTATTATAAATGCTGTAGTGCAATATCAACAAAAGTTTGGAATTAGTTTGATTCTAAGAACCGTATAGCAGACACAAAGGATTGGAAGTCTATCAAAGAAGGAGGAAAGAGTGTCCAGTTTATACTTATGAGGTCAGATGTTCGTCCTTCAGCAGCCTTAAAGTGGAACAGTGTTTTTTGAAGATCTCAACTGGTTTAAATATTTTCAAACAATGTAGTAGTTTCATGACATAAAACTGAAATGGTTTCAGTTGATGGGGTATTACATCGTCCACCAGAAAAATACCTGTATGACTGTAAAATTGTCGAAGATCCAATATGTAGTTTCTGTCAAACAGAAATTCAGACAATACAACACCTGTTATAGGATTGTGATATTGTTAACGCATTTTGGAATGATCTTAATCAAATTCTTACTTCCAGTTGTCAACACCGTGGGTTTTTTTTACTCTGTGAGACACCTTGATGTATACCTTGGCAGTAATGAAGGTATTGAATCAGATTTTGGACTCAGTTACATGCTGTTACTGGCTACGTATCACATAATTAAAGTATCCATGACTAATGCAATGCGGAGTACTCAAGGTTTTCCTTGCATGCTGAAACAGAGATGTTCCGACCTTAGATATAGGCACTGTTTGGAGGGCACATTGGCACAGCACAATGAACAGTGGCTTTTGTATCAGGGCCTGTTTTTTTTTAAACTTTTGCTGGAGTCCTTTGGACGCTTGTGTGGCAGTGGTTCTGGTCGCGTGGCCTTCCTCGGGTGGATGGGGGGGGGGGGGGGGGGGGGGGGGGGGGGCGCGGGAGCTGCTGCGCACAATACTGTGCGCTGTGGTTCTTGTTCCCTCGTCTGCCTGGGGGGGAGGGGGGGAGGACCATGCGGCCAGTGCCGGACGATTCAGATGGGTATAAATTGTCACTCCATCCGGAAGTCGGTTATCACTTGCTTTTTTATATTTTCCCTTTTGAAATGTGTTTCATTTCACAGGAATCAAATACTGGATGTGTAACCAATCGCACTTTTTTTCATTTATTTTAAAAATAATTTGATTTATTTATTCATTTTTGTGACTTCTGTTTCGACAAGGTTTCCCCTCTCCTCCTCGGTTGAAGAGGGCGTTTCAACTCTGTAATATTATTATTATTATTATTTTGTCTTCCCAGTCTGGTCTCTCCTGCTCTCAGCGCTTCTGTACTTTCGCTTTCGTTTTGCAGAAGAGAGGGAGATATGCGTGGCAGGTAACACTGGAAAGAATTCAAACTATATTTCTGACAGTCTTTCAGTCTCTGTCTGTCCTCTTATCTGTCGGTCCCTTTCTCGCTCTCTCTCATCCTTTATCCAACTTTCTTTTCTTTTCTTTTTCTTCTTCTTCTTCTTCTTCTTCTTTTTCTTTTTTCTTTTTTTTAGATATATAATTGCGGGTGGATGCAAGTATAAGAATCTGCTGAAAAAAAACTCTCTGAAGCAATGAAGATGGAACATGTCAAGGTAATCAAACTTCTCCTGCATACGCATGGGCGTAATATCAGAAGAATGTGATGATGTGTGGTGTGTGTGGTGTGTGTGTGTGTGTGTGTGGGTGTGAGAGAGAGAGAGAGAGAGAGAGAGAGAGAGAGAGAGAGGAGGGATATATATATAATATATATATATATATATATATATAGAGAGAGAGAGAGAGAGAGAGAGAGAGAGAGAGGAGGAGAGAGAATGTCATGTGTATTTCATGTATGTGCAAGATACCATGTACGATCAATATGTCAGCCCAGGTTTTCAGTTTTCATTGTCTGTCTGTTTTTTTAAAATTTCTGTGCTTATTATTTAATGTCTTTTTGTCTTCGTGTATTGAAAAAAAAACAACAACAAAACCCTTCTTATAATGCTCCTGGAAAATATACACTATAATATGATTGTAGTAATTTTCATGCTTGCAGTCAAATGACAAAAGATTGTCCGTCTTTTTCTGTATTTCTGTTATTTATTCATATTCAATGTGTTGATATAAGGTAACAAATGAAAACATGATGGATTAAAGTTCGATTATTAGAGAGAGAAACATATTTCAAAATTATAATGTACAAATATTGAATGAAGAAGGAATTTAAAAAAAATTTGAAAACAAGAATATGGCGTAAAGAGCAGAAGGTCTCTAGACATCATTTCTTAACTCTTCTAAACATCTTGATACTCAAACTTCATGATAACTCACAACAGTAGAAAGAAAACTCGTGGAGAGCCTGGCAGCAGAGAGTCCTCAGAAGAGAAGCCCCCTTCAAGCGAGTGTTTCGGCCCTTATCTCCTGACACTCTAGGGGGGTTGGGCCACACCCGGTTCATGACTCCGGATGTCCCTCTGCTGCCCCCTTTTTTTCCCCATCTTGGGATGAGCCATGACTGGGATTCGAACCCATGCCTTTCTGGACATGCTCATTTCCACTTAATGACTCGCGCACTAACCACTGAGCCACAGGGACACCTGATATTTGTAGGAAAATTAAGCCTTATGAAGTTCACTTTTGTTCCTCCTTGACCAGATCCAACTTGAACACCTCTCTGCCGTTTCTGCCATTGCTTTCAGGGCTTTGTTTTTTTCCCTCCCTGCAACTGAGAGCTGTTTCATGAGGCTGTATGCAGACGTTCCCACAAACCCCCTAGATCCAATTTCTGCAGTAAGGACTTTGACCTGATAGCCTTCTCTCCTCAGGCTGTTTGCCAGATCAGCATACTTTTCAGTCTTGTAGATCTGAGCTGCCTCCATTCTGTTCTCATATGGCACCGTGAGCTCGATCATGATCAGCTGCTTGGTTGACTGAGAGTGTAATACTATGTCTGGTCTCATGCCATCCGAGTGGCACTGTTGTTCTTGGCCATGATTCGCTGCCTCCTGCCGTGAAGAATGTTGCGGGTGCTTTTGGAGTCCTGATTGTCCCTTTTGTGGTGTTGGTACTAGCCCAGACAACTTGTACAATCTCTTTGAGTACTTGGTTGTGCCTCCATGTGTACCTTCCTTGAGCCAGGGCTACTTTACATGAGCTTAGGACATGCTCCACTGTTTGTTTTTCATGGCAAAGGGGCCATGAAGGATCGTCTGTTTTTCCCCACTTCACCAGGTTTGCATTTGAAGGCAGAAGGTCATATGCAGATCTGAGAATGAAGCTGATCCTGAGAGGGGCCATGTGCCAAATGTCATTCCAAGTGAGACTTCTTTGGAGTGCATTCTCCCACGTTGTCCATTGCCCTTGCTGGCTCTGCTGGACTGCTTTTGGAGTCTTTGTTGGTCTCTTCTTTTCTCATCTCCTGAATCATCATGTCTCTTTGGGTTTTCCTTTGGCCTTTGACCACCATTCAGTTTGGTCACCCCCAGTCCTTGTCTGTTGGTCTGTGTGTGTCCTGTTATTTCTCTGATCTTGAGACTTTCTTTTGCAGAATCCATCGCCTCTTGAACTTTCATTTTCTGCCTGTCTTCAGCTGGGGCTTGATTGCTTCAACCACCTGTCTCCTGAGTCCTCCAGCATGCTTTTAAGTCTGATCTTCCCTGCTTTATATTCCTCCAGGATGGATTTCAGTGGTAGTTTCAGCTTTGCTTGGCGACAGTATAGCGCTATGTCAGTCAGACAGGGTGGGACACCAAGCCCATTTCTTGTGAACTTGTTGATTTGGATTCCATTGCCTCCACTATGCTGGTGCAGATGTCGTATATCATCAGAGGCCATAGGAGCTTTGGTATCAGCATGAACTGCAGACACCAGACCTTGTATTTGCCAGGGAGCCCACACTGGTCAATGGTCTCCAAGCCTTCTTCCGACATCTGTTTGGTTTCTTTTGCTCTTCGTGTGTCTTTCAGCGTATCATCATACCATCTTCCAAGGCTCTTGACTGGCTCTTCTGTTACTGTTGGAATGGTCTGGTTGGCAACACTGAAGACCACAGATTCGGCCACTTTTCCTTTCCTCAGTGAGAGACTCCGTGATTTCTTTGGCTTGAACTTCATTCTGGATGAGGCAACTATGTCGTCAGCCTCTCCAGCACGTGACGTGTCATTACCTGGTTATGCTACGCGATGTGTGTGTGTGTGTGTGTGTGTGTGTGTGTGTGTGTGTGTGTTTACAGTCCATTTTGTGAACTGAAAATAATCTGGGAACAGAGTGAGAAAGGGAAGTTGCTATCATGACATATGACTGAATGTGAAAATTGTTTGAGAAGGATACAGTATTACATTGTCATTTTTTGCTAATAGTTAACACTTTGTGCTTGTTAGCTGAGCATTCTTTTCAGTTAGAAAGCTGAGCCAACTTTTTTCCTAGAAAATTATTTCAGTTAGTGTTTTATGTCCACTGAATGTCTAGGATCAAGAGTTGGTTTCTTCTTCATCACAACATCAGGGAGCCAAACCTCTCTCTTCAAATCGTCTACACAGAATCTTCTGAATTTGGATCCTAATTTCGATTCACCACAGTGTTGTGGGAGAACGTTGACGATTTTTGTTTGCATTCGTGTCTTAAGCGCGGCGTAATTCAGATTGGCATCAGTGATTTTCCGTCAGGAAAGGGGAACATTGTGAAACTGAACAGAGTGCTCAGAGGCTGTGATTTTGCGTTTGTTTCCAACAAAGCCAAATTTAGCATCTGATCTACATTATTGGTGCATGTTTAGTGTCGAACTTGTGAGTTTTCTCCCAAGCACACTAAAGCAAGAAGTTTGCATCATGCTAAATTATTACATCAGTACGCTATCCAATGCTCATAATGTCATCTGGTATGCCTATCATCTAGTGTGCAACTGTGCAGTTTGAAATATATACATCTTCATCTTCAACCGCCTTCTTAAGAAGTTCAAGTCTTTGCCAAGTCTTTACTATGACGGAAGAATGGTTAGCCTGCACTTGTTTTCCCCCACTAAATAATTTTTCGGCATTGCATGTTCAGTCAGTCAGTGGGAGACTGCATCTCTTAGGAGATCCAAGTAAAGGTTGTTCCGCACAATTCTTAGCCGCTGGCAATGCTTGGATTATTATCGAACAGCAGATCTGTCCACTTGGACTGTTCCGTATCTTTTGATCTCCCTTGCATCCTTGAATGGATCCGCAAGCATTGTAGGCTCAAAGATTGTCCCCTACACTTTATACTGTTTGCATTAAAGTTTTTTTAGTTTCTCAGCAACTATTTTCCTCTCCACACTTTAATCTTGTTTCATTTCACTACCCTTCGCTGGCTGCTTTGGGGCTGCTGTTGGATTCCTTTTTTGAACGCTTGGTGGTGAGAACACCACGGAATTATGGACTGTGTTGCGCGTCTCTATTGACCGCAAGAGCATGAACACAATCAACCGTGTCTCCCTGATGAGTCCGATCCAGCGGACGAAAGGCTTAGGAGCAGACAATACCAATAGATCTGCTTTTGGAAGACCAATAGATCTGCTTTTGGAAGCGATTAAGATGGTTCCTTTACGCAGCTAGTGAAGGGTGTTATATTTATCATATATTGTCTTAATTGCTTGTTCCCATTTTCTTCGTATTCAATCACTTCTTAAATTCAAATCTTTGCCAAGTCCACTCACTATGACGGGAAATATGGTTAGCCTGCCTTGTTTTCACCCACATATATTATATATATAGATATATTATATATATATATCTAGATATATGCGTCACTGTTTTGATTCGAAAGCGAGACACCGTGTTTACTGTAAGCTACTAAACACGACGCCATTGAGAGAGAGAGAGAGAGAGTGAGAGAGATATGCAGCTGACTTGGTTGCTGGGGTCTTTGTCGTGCGGTTGTACATTGACTTTTGTTTTTATAGCCATAATTACCTTGTGCATTGGCGTTTGCTTGAATGGTTGGTATTGCGTTAGTACGTGTTGAGTGTTATTAGGCTGGATCAC